>JAQQZR010040059.1:0-19243 GCA_030068235.1 Notoglanidium macrostoma
TTTTGGTGTCCATGTGCCGTCGGAGTTACACCAAGAAAACAAAATAAAAACAAAAACACGATTTTAAAGACAAAAAAAAAGCACGGTTTCGGATCCGGAGGGGCCGCTGCGTGCATACGGTCGCGCCGCACACGTCACAAAATCCGTGAGATTTTGAGATCTCTGAGATGGTATAAGTGGTCCTGCCAGATGGTGGAGTAGATAGTAAATGATCTTCAAGGTAGGCAGCATGAACTGGTGGTGGGACTGGAGGATGATGTCCATCAGCCTCTGGAAAATTGCTGGTGCCTCATAGAGGCTTAAAGGGAGAACCCTGTAGTGTCAGTGACCACCGGTGGTGCTGAAGGCCATTTTCTGTTTGGCCTATGGCATAAGAGACATCTGCCAGTATCCATTTGTTAAGTCAAGCGCAGTAAATAAACTGGGCTTTCCAAGCCTCTTGATGAAGTCATTCACATGTGGCAGGAGGAAGCTGTTGAACCTGGACACTGCATTCAGCTTCCTAAAGTCATTGCAGAGCCTAAGTCTTCCATTAGCTTGGTTACTACCACAGTGGGTCTGGACCAAGGGCTGGTGGTCTCCTCTATAATCCCCTTCCTGGAGCATCCATGTCACTTCCTTTTCAATAGCTTGGTGGCATGCCTCCAGGACAGAGTAAGGCCACTGGCAGATGATGGCACCAGGTGGGGTTTTTATATTGTGCTGTACCAAATGAGTCTGCCCAAGCATGGTATATTTTCTGAAGTTCACTGATCTCCTTTTGTTGTATGTGACTTAGATTGTCCTCTATGTGGACCCATTAAGCTGACCTGGGTGATGGAATAACAGATGCTGTGAGAGCAGGGGCAGTGTCTATCCAGCATTTTAGCAGGTTTATGTGGTATTTGAGTGGGAGCTTGCTTATCCGTCTGTGGCAGGTGTTAGTTTACTGGGCCTACTTTCTCCACAATGGTGTAGGGGCCCTGCCAATGTACTAGGAACCTGCAGTTACTGCAGCAGGACTCGATTACTTTGCTTGAATTCCCTGAGTTGGGCCAGCCAGTTGTAGACAGCATTGCTACAGTTAGGCTGCTTACATGTGTTCTCTTACAATGGGTGTCACTTTGTCAATTCTTTCTTGCATTTCTTGCACATAATTGATGATGGATCTATAGGGTGAGGACTGCTCCTCCCAGGCTTCCTTGGCTATATCCAGTAGGCCCCTGGGTTAGGAGTTCAAAGTTATTGGACCTAGTGGAAGCATGTGGAGTCTCCTCAACAGTGAAAAGGATGTAGGGTAGGAGTAGGTCCCAGTCTCATCCTTCTTGGTGTAATACTCAGTAGAGCATCCTTTTAAAGGGTTTGGGTAAACCTCGCCACTAATCCCTCCATTTGTGGGTGGTAGACCGAGGTTCACAGGTGTTTGATCTGCACCAGCAGGCACAGGTCTGCCATTAGTTTGAAGATAAATGGTGCACTTTGATTGGTGAGCAGTTATTTAGGGAGGCCAACTCAGCTGAAGAGGAGACCAGATCATTAGCAATGTTCTTTGATGTTTTCTTTTGCATCAGAGGGCAACCACAGGTTAGCTTGTGGTGTAGTCCACTAGTACCTGCACATACTTATGGCCACAGGTGGACTTTTGGAGTGGCCCTACCAGGGCCATTCCCACCCACTCAAAGGGAATGTCAATAATCAGCAGGGGGATGAGTGGGGCCAAGGCCAGCTTCTGGGATGATGTGTTCTGGCACTGAGGGCACCTTTGCACATAGTTCCAGAGATCACATGCTCCACTGCAGCAGTTACAGTAATAGTACAGAAGCCCATTCTTGACTCTTAAGTATGCCATGTGAAACTCTCGCTCCAGATGTAGCCTTTCCCTATTTTTTCCCAGCAACTGCTCCCAGCAGTGCTTGAGGTGGTTGTCCTCTATCTGTTTCTTCCTTCCCAAAGAAAGACACTAAAAGAAGGTTAATGGCTATGTTTGGCTTACCAAACTGCTTTTGGTAAGATAAGAAACCTGTACAGTCTCTCCTGACCAAGAGAGGCATTGACAGCTTTGAGACTAGGCCCACTAGAAGTGGCCACTCACCTCAGTGTCTCCCAATCTGGACCTCTGTTGCTGGCACTTTCTGGACATCCCAGTGTATATAGGTGACTGCCAGTCTGCTACTTGGTTGTAAGGTCTTGGGAAGAGCTGAGGGTTGGACCAGTGTGATGGTGCCACCTGAATCCAGTAGGGCGATCACAACTTTACCATTGAGCTTCATCATTGTTGTGTGGATGCTGCTTTAGGCCTGGGCATGACCCGGGCTTGCTGACTTGAAAAGCCTGGATTCTGACTCTGTTGGCATGGAGATGTGTTGAGCTGAGTGCCACGGTTGGGTAGACTGATGTAGATTGGGCAGGGCACATTCAGAGCCATTGACTCTCTCATGTGGTGTCTCAGCAGCCTTCATGCTGACTTCTTTTCTCTCCTCTACCAGGAGAAACCAGGAGTAACTCAAAAACCAGTTTATGGTAACCCTTTCCATGACCTCTGTGGCTGATAATTGGTTGGAAATAGCCCCCTCCAGGCTATAAGTAGCAGTGAATCCATTTGTCCCCAGGGATCTTGTCCAGAATTATAGGCCCACCAGTGAAACTTGGCATCCGCATGGTAGCCGGCTTCTTTTAGGGTAGGGTAATCGACTGCTTCTTTGCTGGGGAGGGCAAAGTAGACTATTTGCAACTCTTCTGTAAGAAGGGGGCTGGTAGCATTGGCCCACTCTCCCAGGAATGCTTCAACATCTTTCTGTAAGTCAATTAGCTCAAGAGTCACTGGGCATCCTGGGTAGGGCTGGGAAGAGGAGTGGATACTGCTGGTACCATCCTCTGGAGAGTCAGAAGTTCCTGGGTGGTGGTGTGGCATCTCTGGGCCATTTCCTTCGAATGCTGGTTCTGCTGCGTGTTGGTTTCCATGAGGTGGAGACTTTTGTATTGCTCAACCCCTGATGTATCTTTTCAACTTGTCATTGACCTAATTTCTAATGTAATTCCTCATATATGGAAGTCTGCCTTTGTTGTCCCTCATTTTAAAGGGGGTGACTTCAGTTTTAGATAATTACCAGCCTATCTCCAAACTTTCTGTTTTGGTTAAGATTTTGGAATCTCTTATCAGGAAACAACTTAAGGATTTTCTTTGCACAAATTATATTTTATCTCTGTTTCAGTCTGGTTTCAGGAAAAAACACAGCACAATAGCAGCCCTAAAAGTAATCGATGACATCATTGAAGCACTTAACAATAAGAAACATTATGCAGCCCTTTTTATTGATTTATCAAAAGCATTTGATACTGTTGATCATATATTGTTGAAACAGAGACTCACTAGTGTTGGTCTCTCAGAACATGCTGTTGGCTGGACTGAGAATTATCTTTCCCATAGAACACAATGTGTACAGGCAGACAGTCTTACTTCTAAATTACTTATTGTGGTTAATGGTGTCCCTCAGGGATCCGTGCTAGGACCACTTCTTTTCCTCCTCTACATAAATAGTGTCAACTAACATAACCAACACAAATTTTCATCTTTATGCTGATAATACAGTATTGTACAGTATAGCACCCACACCCAATTTGTCTTTTAATCATCTGCATTTAGATTTTATGTGCTGTACAATCTCATTTTGGGGATTTAAAACTTGTTTTAAACTCAGTCAAAACAAAACCTATGTTTTTTTTCAAAATCAAAGTCATCCAACCTACCAATGATCGTCACTTCTCAAGGTTCACAGATTGAGCTCATCTCTCAGTACAAATATTTAGGTTTCTTGCTTGATGGTTGCCTCTCTTTTACTTCTCACATTAATCTGTTGGTGAAAAGGTTGAAACTGGAACTGGGTTTTTATTTTAGAATCAAGTCTTGTCTTTTGAGATCTGAAAGAAGCTAGTAGAAGCTTTTATGTTGGTGCTGGACTATGGTTATGTGATTTATAAGCATGCATCCTCTCAAAGCTTATGTGCTTTGGATACTGTTTATCAAGGCAGCCTTGAGATTCATCACAAATTTTAAACCACTTACACACCACTGTCTATTGTACAATCATGTTGGATGGTCTGATTTGTACATTCGTAGATTGAGGCACTGCCATATTTTAATCTATAAGGGAATTTTAGGCCTGGGCCTTGTCTGAGTCCATAGACTCCATTCACTGTCAGTGAAAGCTCTTTTAGGTTGGGTTTAGAACACAGACTCTGGAGGAAGATGTCAGGTTAGAAAAAATATTTTATTTTCTCAAAGTGAGTAAAAGTGGGGAAAGTGCTGTCTGTTCAGCATATTTACAATAAACTGTCCCCTATAAGAAATGACATTTGGCATAGTCACCATGTTTTCTTTAAAAACAAAGATCTGATTCTTTTGTTATGGGGTGATGGACTGGATAAAAAGCAAACCTTTCCAACTGCAGTGTCATTTATGTCCCAGGTACAGGGTTGCAAATCTCCAGCTACACCATTAATTAGCATGTGGACACTTTTGGGAATCTCATCCATTACACTAGCAAATTCTCTAGGTGTAAAAGGGATTGCATAAGAGGATAAAACTTCATTGTAAGTTACACAAAAACCATCAGAATTGAATAACTTTCACAGAGGTGTTATTGTTGAACAAGCTGTTATGTTTATCCCAGATATAATACCTGTGTGGCGAGAAATTGTGCTGGAAGATAAGAGACCATGCTAATGAAATCTGCCTATGAAAGATTGCAATTTTCAGTGAAAATGTATCAACATTGTAAATGTTGATTAAGTGCAAGGATAAGTATAAGAATAAGGACACAAGTAAAAAAGGTAAACCTCACAATTTAGGAAAAAAGGGGTTTTGAAAAGAATTCCAAATAAGATATGGATTTAACTGGAATTCCATATAAACAAGAAACCTCACAATTCTTAATGGCCATCAGCTCACATTATCTGATTTTTAAATGGAGCCCTGAAGCTACAGAAAAATATCTTTATAATATCAATCTCTGTGGGAATTTGACAAGTCCTTTAAAAAAAAATTTAGTCTGATGATAATTTGCCTACCTAAAAAGGGGTCACCCTGTAGATTACATTCAGTACTTAAGGTGGAGAATAGCTGAGCAACAAGTAAAAACAAATAAGGAGACAGAAGGTAGACTAAGTGTAGATAGCTGTGAATGTAGTGAAAGGATGTCATTTGAATCATCAGATTTCCCTTCTTTGGAGCAGGGAATTTGCTCTGAATTTCAGGCAGGGGAACGAAAGACAAATACTTGTCATCCTGAGACAGCATGGAATCAGAGGATTTACCATAAGAATGAATTTTGGCAACAACAGTGCCAGAGCCAACAACGTGATCCATCATCTTTTCAGAGTGCAGCATTATTATATTGTATTGGACAAACTGAAGCACTTTATAACTGTTATAAGCAATGTTTAGCTTTTTTTACAGAGCTTCAAATAAAACCAACACATTAGCATGCTGCCATCTTGGCCTCCATTCTGCTCACTTCTGTGTTCATTACAGCAGCTGCAGTGTTTGTTGTTTTCAGTGGCAGTGTTAATTGTGTTCAAGTGCTTCCAAGGAATGTTGATTAAGTTCATTAATTTTCATAAAATTTGAACAAGATATTGGCTATATATAGAGTCAACAGGGGTCATGCCTCAAAATGTCATTGGTTTCCAGCATGGTCTGTTTATATTGTATACCAAATTGTCTGCAAATCAGACAAACTGTATAGGATGAATTTGAAAAAATAAAAATTTTCAAATATTGACTGCTGAAATTTGGTTGGACTTTTGGTTATAATTTTGATGATCCAGCCAATTGGCCCTTGGGCCAAATTGTGTCATGTAGATGTACAACAGATTTCAGTTTTTTAGATTAAGTGTTTCTGGAGATATGGACTCAAAATGTTGTGTGCCAAAAATGTTGTATTTATCATGTGTCTCAAATTCTGTTCGGATATTGTTTTGTACAAGATATTGGCTGTAGAGTCATTATTGATGACGCCTTACAAATTGATTGACACACAACAGTCAAATCAAAATTCTTTGTACAATATTTAAACATATTGGTCTAAACCTAACCCTGCACAAACTACCTAGAGATAGATTTGAAATGTTTAACAATAAAATAAAAATGGAGGAAAATCTAATATGGCAGAAGAGTTTGGTCCCCATTGACATTATGCTCAACTGCAGCCTGTGAATCCTTTAAAAAAGAATTTTGAGTCCAGTATAAATGGTTCAACATACTCTATTATGTAAATATGAATCAGTCAAGATATTCAAGATGTCTAAATTGAATAGTTAGTGAAGTTCCTGCGGAAGCTGTGAATGTGTTGTGAAGGCAAATCTTCAGCATCAACACAAACACATCATAATTCTAGACTTATAATCTATTCCATGCCTAATGTTCATTTTAACCCTGAGATAATTTGATCCTTTTTCCCATCCATACCACTTGTATGAAGAAAAAGAACTAATTTGAACCTTTTGGTCATTAATAAATTAATAAAAAACAAAACCTTAATAAATATCCACAGAGTCATCTAGCTTATTATATGGATTAGGTCAGGGGTGATTGTCTGATCAAACAGATGCCACAATGTGCAGATTATGCTGGAATTGTTTGATTATTGAAAGTCTAAAAAAAATGCTAGTGCGGTCATTGAGACAGTGGAAAGTCTCTTTTAAACAGCACACCCAGAATTTGGGAAATATTTATAATATTGCCCACATGGTTTGTTTCAGGAAATTCACACAAATGTATTTATGCCAAAAATATGTAGATTTACAGGGATTACTTGTTCCACTCCCAATCAAAAATTAGCAATATTGTGAACTTTTAAACAGAACATAAACATAACCAGCCAGGGAAATGTGTCCCTCACACATCATGAAACAAATCAAAATTCCTGAAAATATATTATAAGTAATGTATGCAGACAGAACATATCAAATAATGACAAATCATATATTAATACAGACTTTCGTGAGTGCCATGGCTGAGCGCCTCCATTCAACCAACCCCATCCTTCTGCTCGCTCACGCTTGGCCACTCATGCTTGTTTCCATTTTATGCAATGACCCGGTGCCAGGGCCTGTTTGCTTATCAGCCCAAGTTAACCCAGTTAACCCAGTCCAGTGTTTATTTTCCTGAGCTTTGATTTCCAATGTTGAGCAAATGTTGATGCAAAGATCGTTAGGGTATAGAATAGGGATAGTTGAGATGATGTGAACTGAAAGTGAATGAAAAACTGTTTGAAATCATAAGGCTTTGTTTATGTCACGTCTTCAGGGTTTGGCTGGTCACAGGTGCAGGTTCAGAGACGACATGAAAGCAATTGTGTTTATCCAAACAAAAACAGTAGGCAAAAGTGTAATCCACAATTCACAAACAGGGTCAGGCAATCAGCAGACAGAGTAACACAGGGAAGGCAAAAAGGCAATAACCAAACAGAGCAAAACCATAGTTAAAAAAAAACAGAAAAGCAATAACAAGAACCAAAGGCTTTTCAATAGCAACACGGGGATAGACTAAGATTTCGCAAAGTCATTGGGAACTGGAGAGTCTTTTATACACAGTGAGTCTGCATGAATTGGATGCACCTGCATCCAATTGAATGTGACCTAGGCTGGAATAGTGTTCTCATGGGAAATGTAGTCCTTTGTAGTTCGCGCCAAAATTCAGAAGTGCATGCTTCTGTGCTATGTGCGACAGAGATTATCGAGAGCATGCTGCGTGCGGCAGAGTTCACAAAGCACGCAATACGTGCAACGGGGGGCAGATTATGACAGGTTAGAGGAATAGTAATATGCTATTCGTTGATGGTGTTCGCATTAGTAAAGAACACCATCAATTAATAGCATATTACTATTCCTCTAACCTAGAACAGATTATACCAACTTGAACTCTTCTGGATTTTCTGTATTTAAATAAAAAGGGTAATACTTAAATGCTCAAATCAAACAAACAAACAAACAAAAAAAAAATGATTGAAAATGTTCAGAAGTGTAAGCCTCTGTTGCTTTGTGCAGCAAAACACCATTAGCTCCGAATTTATACTGCCAGTATGTGTAACACTTATAATAATCCCTACAAAAATTAAGTTTCTAGCACCTTTGTGGCTTGGATCCCAATTAAATATCTGACTCCAAGAATGGTTAAATTAATTATTTGATTCTAATTTATAATGAATTAACTGATTCCAGTTTTAAGTTAATTATCTGACTCCAATTTACATAAATATTTAACATAAAACAGAAGAACACAAATTATAGAAGAACATAAGTAAAAGCTAATGTTTTCTGAATCAACTGAACATGCTCTTTTAAGACCAGCTGGTAAAATATATCTTATTAATATTTCCTTTATCTCTTCTCAACAATACTACCACCCCTGAACCTATTCAAACTTAAGATTACTATTCATTGACCACTTTGTCAAATGGGAAGGACACCATTTATTTTATGCCATGATGAAACCTCCAACCAGGTGAACTCACTCTATGATGTTAGAGAAGGTATCTGTTCCTTTGAAATAATTCAGGAAACTTGTGCTATACGAAACTTGTATGATATCAAAAGTATCATCATATCGGATGATAAGTTATGATAAATTATATTAATATAATATATTAAATTATAATTAATTATAAAGAAAAATTAGGAATGAATTGGTATCAGGCATGTCCTGAGGAAATATAATGGTTAAACATGAAAGACTAGATTTGATCCATATGGTTTCTCTGACAGACATTGACACATGGGGTGTGAATTGATGCCAACAGTCTACAGAAATAAATTCTGTATAAAACCGCATTTCAATTGTGGGATTTCTTAAGGACTGATGCCAGTTTACAGGCAAACTGGAAGCCACCACCCAATTGGTCTTCACTTACAAGGTTACAACAGAATTAAATAAGTCAATATGAAATAAATGTGGCATTATGAAATAAAACAAAAAGTCTCACTGTAAAGTGAAAATGGCAATATAAAATAAAAGCCATTCTGAATAATTATGAAGAAAAATAACTGAAATGATAATGTTATTGTGAAGAATGGGTATGATGAAATATTGTTTTATAAGGAGTCCAGTATTATTTATTTATTTATTCAAATATTTCACTATTTACTGTCTCATTTATATTTTTATTGTTGCATTTACTTATTTTATCATTTGTATCATAAGCATATTTATTTGTTATATTTCAACTAAAATAGCATTTTTTAATTTTTTTAGATTATGGTGATTTTTTTTATGCATTCTTCAAAAACTGGTTGATATCACTGGACCCATGTGATGCACCCTACCTGTTTTCATCACTCTGGCACACAGAGAGTTATAATTAATTGGAATGTATAATTTGATTAGGTTCTTAATATAAAGGTTTCTTGTAAGAATTGTAATGAGAAGCTCCTGAAAATGGTTCAAGAATAAAAATCGACATTTCAAAAAATGTTTTTATATTTAAGGGTGATCTGCAAGATGATTTTGAATCATTATCAATAATCATCACTTTTGTCAATAAACATTGTCCTTTGTCTTTTCCACTCTCTCTAATCTTGTAATATCTCTTTTCCAGCTCCCGTAAACAAAACTACATGATGAACTCTGCCAGACAGTCTGGTTTACGCCACTACTATAGCAGGAAGAGGAGGGCATTACTACATTTCACCCACTAAAAAGCAGTCACACACTAATAAATGAATAATATATTCTGATAACACTAGCCACAAGTGGATTTCTGTCAGAGTAACACAACCTTTTCAAAGTGAGACTGATCAAACCCTTCACAGAGAGAAGTGAAAGAAAACAATTGAAAAAAAAGAATACATTTACATTCCATGAGCATGCAGGTTTTATAATTCATTCTAGTGCCAAGATATCTCCTAAGGCCTGTCTCACAAAGCAGGATATCATACACATCTGATTGCCATCTGCCAAAATAATGCATATGTTAATATTAATAATAATTAGTTATTGATTGTTAATATCAACATTTAATATTATAACAATGTGTTAACCAAATATTATATTTGTTTTGACTAAATATGTGACCATAAACCCATTACATATAGAAGTTAATGATTTACAAGTTTTGCTTGACTTGTATGTTTGCTGGATGAAGAGGCCTTGAGTTCAGAGGCTATAATCTTTGATTTTTAGGGCTATATGAGGATTTGATTGCTTTAGAATACATATACAGTACAATACAAAAGGTCTTAGGCACACTATTATATGCATCATTGCATCATTTTTTAATGCCTTGTACAGCAATAACTATTCTAAACCATTCTGGTAACTACTGCTCAGTCCTCTGGATCAGCTTGGAGGAATTTTAGCCCATTCCACCATAGAGAGCAGCTTCAGTTCTTGGATGTTGGTGGTATTCCTCATATGAACTTCTTGCACAACAAAAACAAGCATTTCTTGGAAAATAAGGTGTATAAAGAAATTTTTGCTAGGCCAGATTCAGCTTTTGGACCATTCAATCATGCCCATTCAAATTTATAATAATTTGCATAATTTTATTAAGATTGCATTTAGTTTACATCAGATTGTATTGGATCCCTACACAAATTTACAATTTAACTACAAGTTTCATGACAATGAATGTTAGTTGAATGTTAACCTTGGCAAATGACTGATGAAAATTGATGGACTGATGGCGGTCATTGTTTTTTAAGTAATTAGATTCTTCCTCAAAAATCCACTTACACATCAACGCATACCGTATATGCAGCCTACAAAATTTCTGATTGAACAGACAGAATAAAAAATTATCTAACTTTAGCTCTTCCCCTTTGTATGAATACATCCCAACCTTTGCATATGCACTCAGAATCATATATTCTATAGGTTGTGTGGATCCATGCATGAGTTACAACTGTTTGAATAAATTATGCTGACTAATTGTAGGCTTTCACACACACAAACACACACACACACATAGAAAGAGAGAGAAAGAGAGAGAGAGACAGAGAGATAGAGAGAGAAACATACATGTTTGTTTAAGGGTCACAGAGAAGGTGAAGCCGATCCCAGCCGACATCGGGTAAGAGGCAGGGCACACCCTGGGCATATTGCCAATTTATCTCAGGGCTAACAGCCGATCAGCGATTCACACTCCAATTCACACCTGTGGGCAATTTAGAGTAGCCAGTTGACCTAATCTGCATGTTTCTGGACTATGGAACGAAAGCAGAGAACCCAGAGGGATCCTACACAGGCATAGGGAGAACATGCAAACTGCACACAGAAAAGCCACAGTTGGCTGGCAGATTCAAACCCAGACCCTTCTTGCTGTTAAGCAACAGTGCTAACCACTACACCACTGTGCCACCTTACAATCAAAATCAATTATGCTATTTTTGACTAAATATTTCTGTTTTGCAAATACTGAAAATATATAATGTTCAGAACATATCCTGTTACCTTTCTCTTTTTCTGGTGATGTATGCACTCACACTCTCACTCACTCGCTTACCCCCAGGCTATTTTTTTTGTTTGTTTTTGATTGTTCATACTCTTCTGAGTAGACAAAAATTGTGAAGATAGGATAAATTTAACTTTTTTGACAAAATTATAAAAAAATTTGAAATGGCAGAGCTAAATGGTCCAAACGGTTCATTTGCAGGAGGTAAGGAGACAAAGCATGGGCAAAAAGTAGTTTTACCATATCCTTTATTTTACAAAAAAATATGCTAGTTTCTAAGTGGAAAAACATGAAATCATCCTAAGAGGCCAACTTGAGAGAGATTGTATCAATTATTAGGGGGTCCTTAGAGGGACCATATGTTCATGTTTTGTAACAATATCTTATGTTTACACTGTCAAATAACAGCTGAAAGCTGATTGGCCAGTGGCAGCCATTAAACACCCACTTGCAGAGATACAGTATACCAAGTTTTAGCTTGAGTGGGTGTACAGTTGTTGAGAAATAGTTCTCCAACCTTAGCCCAGCCCCTCATGCATGGCCACACACCAAACTTTGAACTGTAAGGTTCTGTAACTGTAACTGTTCATGTCTGTTGGGCCTATAGTTAGGCCTGTACAATCAGTTTAAGTGGAGAAAGAAATAAAATAAAAATAAGTGATCTGCAGGGTACAAACAAACTTCACAATTACCTCACCACAAGCCCCAATTTATTCCAGTTCATATGGAACAATAATGACATAACAGATGAACATAGTTATCATGTTTAGTGATGATAGCTCAATGCTAACCATTTCAAATGACTGCTAAAAACTGACTTGCTGATGGTGGTCTTGTTTTTTTATATACATGGGTTATCATCAAAAATCCATTTGAATCCATCCAGATTCACACATAGATTCAGTATAGCAAATTTCAGCTTGATGGGACTGTTCATCTTATTTTCCAAGAGATATGTTTGTATTTGTAAGTCAAAACATGAATAGCACCCCTTCACTGGCCAATTTGAGTGAGATTGCACTGGAAGTGGAGCCCAACCCTAACCTACCATTCACGTTTCATGACATCATCTCATTGTTAGTTCATATTCCTGCTGAATGTTAAGCCATATTCCTGCTGAATGCTAATGGTCTGATGGTGACCATGTTTCTTAAGTAATTAGGTCAACATAAAAAAAATACACTTACAGAATAAATATCAAACCTTATTTAAATAAAAAAGCAAGTATTGTGCACAATACCAAAGAACATATAGATAAGACCCCATTTATATGGAAAAAGTGGATTGAAAAGGGCATCAGAACTATAGGGGATTTATATAGTGGTGGCGTAATTAAATCCTTCAAAGACATCACAATGATATGGCTTCAATAAATCTCACAAGTGGAGATATTTTGAATTACAAGATGCAATGAAACAATCTTTTAGACCATTTATGATGGCTCCCAGGCTAGCAGAACCTAGGAATTCGTTGTGGGAGGACGGAAGGCAAAGTATTATAATTTGATGATGAGAGGGATAGAAAACAAAACTATGACCACACATTACAGAGATGTAAGGGTAAGGCTGATACTACTTAAAATATACACTGGTTTTATTGGACCCCAGCAGGTTGTTCTGTTTGGGTATGTTAAAATATTGAAAATGCTGGAAAGGCAAGAGGGATTAGGGTACTTTATAATACATTCTTTGTGGACATCTTTCCCTACAGATATTCTGAACAAATGTAGACAATTATATTGGGAATGTATTGAAGATAGTTTGATTTCTGTCCTTTGTTTTATGTCCTGGGAACATGGGGGTGTTATCTGGACTTTCTATGGCCCATGAGTGGGTGGCAACTGTGCTAATAAATGGATGACAGATTCTTTCCAGGAATTGGAAGAATCTAGGATGTCCTGTGTTGGAGAAATGGATTATTGAATTTGGAAACGTTGCTGCTTATGAACATATTTCATAAAGGGTACATTATGAACACGAATACATGTGGGACAGATATAGGTCATACATGGTGATGTATATGAGTTACAAGGGAACATGTCCTCAGAGGGGCTATGCTGTACATATTTTTTATGCATTTGTTGTACATACGTT
This sequence comes from Notoglanidium macrostoma, assembly GCA_030068235.1. Lineage (NCBI taxonomy): Eukaryota > Metazoa > Chordata > Actinopteri > Siluriformes > Auchenoglanididae > Notoglanidium > Notoglanidium macrostoma. Next base: position 13,520 of record JAQQZR010040059.1, read on the forward strand.
ACTAGTGGTACATTGTGAAGTCAAGAGCCATACTTTCCAAATTACAGAGGTGTTTTAAATTGTAAGGATTTCCTCAGATGGTTTGGATAGGGAACTGCAGGAGGTGACGAGGGGTTTAAAATATAATTTTGTATAGATTATTACAAAGATGATGTGTAACTTTTCGGAAAGTATAAAAATTGAAGTCATAAAAAAATGCATTTATTAGCACTTAGATGCACCATAGACTAATTGTTGCTGTCAATAGCTCCAACCCAAACTGTGAACATGACATCAGAATCTCATCCTGTACATGACTTTCAAGTTTCTATGTGAAATTCCATTTAAGCACTCATGAGTTAGAGCTGTTCAGGTAAATTAGTTTCTGCCTTAAGTTTCTGCCTGATGGGTCTGAGTATTTCAAAAACTGATAATCTCTAATGAAAATTCACAAAGATCCCTCTTTTTCTACATTCTGATGTTAGATGTGATTATTAACTGATGCTTTTGACCTGTATTTGAATTTCACTGCTACCACATAATTGGCTGATTAGATAATTGCATTATTGTGCACCCTCATAATGAGTGGTGAGTGTATTTATTTAGAAAATGTTTAACAAATTTTGAAGGCATCTTTGTATTATAGCATTTCTTTACACGTGCCTAAGACTTTTGCATAGTATTCTTCAAGTGAAGGCAGGCAATAGCTTCAAGTGGCAAAAGATGCAAATGAACTCTGCCAGGACAACATATGCAAAAACATAATTTCCCACAGCCTCAAATGAGAAATAGTCTTAGCCATATGTATTTACACTCACTGAACACATTATTAGGAACTGCTTTCAATGCAGCGTCAATTCTTCATGGCATGGACTCCAAAAGCTGCTGGAAACATTATTTTAAGATTCTGATCAGTGTTGACATGATTGCATCACACAATTCCTGCACATTTTTCGGGTGTACTTTCATGCTGCAAATCTCCTGTTCTACCAAATCCCAAAAGTGTTCTACTGGATTCAGATCTGGTGACTGGGAAGGGCACTTAAAAACACTGATCACCTTGTCATGTTCATAAAACCAGTTTGAGATGACTTTTGCTTTGTGCACAACCATGTTGGAAATAGCCATTAGAAGATGGATAGGGAAGGGATGCACAGGTTAACATGGTTGAATCCATGGATTCATGCTGTTCGTGCCAAATTCTGACCCAACCATCTGTGTACCTCAACAGAAATTAAGATTCATCAGACCAGGCTACAGTTTTCCAGTCTTCAGCTGTCCAGTTTTGGGGAACCTGAGCCCACTGCAGCTTCAGCAATCTGTTCTTGGCTGACACAAGTGGAACCCGATGTAGCCTTCTGATGTTGTAGCACATCCTGAGATGCTTTTCTACTCACCACAACTGTACACAGTGGTTATCTGAGTTACTGTAGCCTTTCTGTCAGCTCAAACCAGTCTGACCATTGTATGTTGACCTCGCTCAACAAAAAGCTTTTTCTGTTTGCAGAACTGCCATTCACTGGGTATTTTTCCTTTATTGCACCATTCTGTGTAAAGTCTAGATAATATGCTTGAAAATCCTAAATGATCAGCATTTGAAATCTGAAATACTTAAATCAGCCCATCAGGCACCAGCAAACATGCCACTGTCAAAATCACAGAGATCACATTATTTCTCCTTTCTTATGGTTGTGAACATTACCCAAAGCTGCTGGCCCATATCGACATTTTATGCATTGCACTTCTGTCAAACAACTGGTAGATTAGATAATTGCATGAATGAGTAGGTGTACAGGAGTTCCTAATAAAGTGTTTTGTAAGTGTACATTACAGTTCTAAAGAATAAGCATACATCATATACACATATCTAACAAGGCAGTTAATCAAAATAGCTACCAGCAGTAGCTCATCATCAAGGGGTATGCTGCAAAAATATATATACATATATTTTATTCCTAACTGTTCTGTACAAGATATTATTCTCAGGAATAATAAAGGAAAAGTGCATTATGCTGTGATTATACTAATACGGAAGTGGAAATCAAATTTAAATGACCCATTACCACAGTGCTATTGTACTTTGCTTTGTCAAATTTGCAATGCATAATTTTCAGATTTCTCATTAATAGGATGACAACTTAGAAACAAGACAACTTTAATATTTTTTAATAGCTTATTCCCACATTTCCACTATTCAGCAAGGTGACTAGCTTAAATGTTGAGCTCTACTGTAAGTTGCTTTGGCAAAAATTAAATGAATACGTGAATGAATGAATAAATAAATAACTTTAACAGTCTTGTGCACTTCTCCAAGTATATGTACCAATATAACTTAAAATAATGTTTTAAAAAAGCATTTTTCAGAAAGACTGCCTATTCCTCTTTCTAAGTTACACAAGACTTTTTCATGCATCAGGAAATTGTCACAAACAACACACTTCTATATGTACACAAAGGTATTAATTATATCCTTATAATTATCTACATAAATGTGCTCACAGATGACTTGTCTCTTAAACTTAAGCAACTGTTATTATAATGTTGTTTTTATTTTCCTTTAAATCAGATGTGTAGTCAGAAATGCAGCCTACATTAAACCTGCTTCATGAGACAGGCCTCCTTGAGTCCTCAATCCTACATCCTTTAAGGATATACCAAATTCCTGTACTCAGAGGAATCAAGGAAGTAGGAGATAGGACATCTTCTAGGACAAAGGTATTTCTAGATTATTTTGGCACATGATGTAATCTTTTGGTAAAAATGCTCTACATCACCCAAAAAATAAATTTCAATAAAAAATAAGTAATGGGAAGAAATAGATTTGTTGAGTGATGGTCAATAAAATTATTCCTTGCTTTAAAAATGACCATATAAAATTTGTTGGGGTTAATAAAGGGTAGAATCTTGTTTTAGGCTAAGCATATAAGCATAAACACAAGTATGTGATGTATATGTAAAAAAAAATGTTTTAATTGAGTTTAATTCATTGTGTAGACCTAATCTCCGTTTTGTATATACAGGTCTGTTACAGTTAAAATGGCTGGGCAATCTCATCTCATATCTGTTTGTGCTTGATTCCTCCTGTCCTTGTTTCCATTTCTTACACTCTTTCCTCAATTACTCAAAAGAAGGATTGAAGAAGCAAGTAAAAGAAACATGACTGCACAATTAAAGAAATAATACTCAGAAATGTCAGATTTCAGTTGTGGAATGCCATTTTCCTAAAGAGATTTGTTTTCACCACATTCATTCAGCCCATTAAAGTAAATATGATTTGTCTTTAAAATGGAATCAAGGATGTAGTGGTGTGAGCTTATGCAGAAAAGAAATATTAAATCCCTCATTGTTTCCAAGATGAAGTGAATAATGTAGAACAGTGATTATGATTATGTCCTTGCTGTTTTGTGTCTATAAATTCTATTTGTGATGATTTGATGTGCTCTGTTCATTCATTTCATACCAACATTATCATGGTTTTATTTGCGAGTAGGACTGCAAAGGCACAAAATAAGACCACAAAACTCAGATGTTTATGATAAATGGTCCTCCATGTAACTGGTTTAAAATGCACACTGTAAGCAATGGGAATGTGTGATATGTATGGTATTTTCTTTTGTTAAGAAAAAACTACCATAACCACCTTAATCCCTCATGATGTCCTCCCACCCTATAACTGTCCTACTGAGAATTATATTTGGGAAGAAGCGAGGGTTAATGAATGATGCATTGAGAGACTGCTCACACCAACACATTCTACTGTGCAAAAAGTACACTCTGCAGTCTGTTAAAAACATTCACCAGAGTTAAACTTGACAGAATGTAAACCAATTAGCCATAATATTAAAACCACTGACAGGTGTAGTGATTAACACTGATTATCGCAGGGCCCACCCCTGGACAGGTGCCATTGTAAAGAGATAATCAGTGTTTGTTGGATGAATATTGTTGGAACAAATTCGATCCGAGATGATATTGATCTAGTAAGAGCAAATCAATCCTAGCTGATCTTGCGCTCAGGTTTGATCGGACTTAGGTGGGTGAAAGTTTCTCGCCCGCATGGACCCGGGAATCTAACACAGACATAGACATGGAGTGTAGGTGTATGCTCAAATCCAAAGTTTGTGACAAAGACAAGTTTATATACAGTAGCCTGGGTGTGTGTACATGTGTGTTTGTGCATCTGCGTGCGTTATTCTAATGAGGGTGTGTATGTATCAGGATGTGTTGTGTATGTGCATGTATGGGGGTGTGTGGGATGTAGGTGTGAGGGTGCAGGAAGGGAGAAACAAAGACAAATGTTTTCCAACAGCTGTTGGGTGTGAAAGGTGTGAATGTCCTTCAGTTGAGATGTTAATGTGGAGACAAGGTTACACTGTAACTCTGGTTATCACACAAAGTCATGAGTTCATAGCTTCTGCATAGAGAAATGCTATTAGAGGAGTATATTCCAATAATTTTATCTTACAGATATATATTAGGCAGCAAGTGGACTGTCAATTCTAAGTTGATGTGTTGGAAACAAGAAAAATTGGCAAGCATAAGAATCTGAGCAACAAGAGCCAAACTTTGACCAAATTGTGATGGCCACAAATCCAGGTCAGAGAATCTCCAAAATGACAGGTCTTGTAGGATGTTCCCAGTATACAGTGATTTGTACCTACCAATAGTGGTCCAAGGAAGGACAACCGGTGAACCCGCAACAGGGTCATGGGCATGCCAGGCTCATTGATGTGTGGGGAAAGCAAAGGCTAGCACATCTGGTTGGAGCCCACAGAAGAGCTAACTTGGCACAAATTACTGGAAGGTAATGCTAGCTCTCATATAAAGGTGTCAGAACTCACATTGCATCGTAGCCTGCCGAGTATGGGACTATATAGCTGCAGACTTGTCACAGTGCCCATGCTGAACCCTGTCTGCTGCCAAAAGCACTTATATTGGGCATGTAAGTATCAGAACTGGACCATAGAACAACAGAACAAGGGGGCCCTAGTCTGATGAATCACATTTTCTTTTTACAGATCATGGGCAGCTTGGTGTATGAGCACAGCTTACCTGGTAAAGAGATAGCACAAAGATGCACTATGGGAAGAAGGCATGCTGGAGGAGGCAGTGTCATGCTCTAGGCAATGTTCTGCTGGAATACATTGAGTCTTGGCATTCATGAGGATGTTACATGTACCACCTACCTAAACATTGTTGCAGACCAAGTACACCCCTTCATGGTAATAGTATTCCTTAATGGTAGTAGAATTTACTTTGCAACTTACAGGACCTAAAGTATCTACAGCTAACGTCTCGGTGCCAGATACCACAGCACACCTTCAAAGGTCTTGTGGAGTCTATGCTTTGACAGGTCAGAGTTAGTTTGTCATAACAAGGGGTACCTACACAATATTAGACTATTGAATTTAATGTCATTGCTAATCAGTGTACACATATATAAAGTGAGGGGAAATAAGTATTCAGACACTTTCCTTTTGTTATTTAATATACATCCAGTGCATACATCAACTCCAAGTTTACGTATGTAATATCTACTAGACATGGATAGTTTATAGTATGTTTATGGGGGAAAAGTATTTGGACACTATATTCTAAAAAAAAAAAAAAAATGTATATATAAATTTTTTTTTTTTTTTTAGAATATAGTGTCCAAATACTTTTCCACATATATATATATACAGGGAGTGCAGAATTATTAGGCAAGTTGTATTTTTGAGGAATAATTTTATTATTGAACAACAA
>JAQQZR010040197.1:0-19226 GCA_030068235.1 Notoglanidium macrostoma
ATAATTCAGTATATGCCATATGTGTTGCTTCATAGTTTTGATGTATTCAGTAATGTTTTACAACATAGAAAGCAAAAAAAATAAAGAAAAACCTATGAGTAGGTGTAGGTGAAAAAAGAGTAGGTGTGTCTAAACTTTTGACTGGTAGTGTAGCTAATGGCCGTGAACTGTCCTGTTTTGGTGAGAAATGGCAATAACTAAAATTCATAACCTACAGTTAAGTAGTTAAACACAAAATAAATAAAGGGTATGAACATTTTCACTGGAAACTGACTAGGGTAGAGCCTCGAAATGAATCAAGAAATGTTGCATGTGCCTGTTAATATTTATATTCACAGAAAGGCGCAAGCGACTAATCGATTAGATTGTAGTGCATTCATCATTCAAAATCAGTAAGTGTTTTATTCTGGTCAGTGTTACAGCTGATCCAGAGTCTATCCTAGGAATACTGGGAATAAGGTGGGAATACATGCTGAATAAGATGCCAGTCCATGACAGTGTACCATTCACAGATTCACACATAGGTGCAATTTAAACTAGCAAATCCATGTTTCAGCATGATTTGCAGATGTTGGGGGAAACTATTGTTTCATTGGCCATACTGATATGTTGGCAAAAAAGGGTGCAGAACCAGTAAAAAAAATTTTTGTAATACAATGCATTAGTTTGTGTTTGTGATTTAGTTGCACATAAGCATTTGATAATATTCTTGTTCTATGACAGTGCAACAAAGATAGCTATCTCTCGGAGCAGCAGTGGTCGTGCAGTGGTTAGCACGGTCACCTCACCGCAAGAAGTTTTGAACCTGTCAGCCGACTGGAGCCTTTCTGTCTGCAGATTTCATGTTCTCCCCGTGCCTGTGTGCATTTGCTCAGGGTGCTCTGATTTCCTCGCACAGTCCAAACACATGCAATTTAGATCAACTGGCTACTGTAAATTGCCAATAGGTGTAAACGGAAAATATGAATGACAGCCTCTGTTAAAACAAGCATGGGGTGTGTTTTTTTCAGTACAATTTGAGAGTACAACCACCAGTACACTTTGAAAGACTTCTACAAGGCAGCAGGAGAAAAGCTACATACATAATCTCGCCATCTTTTAATCAGCTAGTGGTAAAGACAAGCTAAAAATACAATCATATTTTGTATTGAGGAAGAAAAGTAAAACGTAATGGATTTTGTAAAAGATTTTCTTCTGTCAAAAGAAGTGCATGGTTACCTTGTATTTCAGTTTAAAGCTGGTTGTGTACATGTTTAAAAACTACAGTTAAATGTAATGGTAGCTGATTTACAATAATAAATATTCCGATTCAACAACCAAAAATTATCTTGCTTTCTCAAGGACAAATTTTTTAAGGCACAATTTTTTAGCTTAGAAGCATCAAACCATTTATGTATGTTGCCATTTATTATCACCCAGAGCAGCGCAGTTCTCTCCAGAAGGGTCCGTTTTTTCCAGTTGTCCCTCTGGAGCACTGTACCAGAACTGGTATATAATCAGCAGGTGGCCTCCTTTCTCCACACAGTAATCTCTACTCTGTGTCCAACTCAGTTTAAAAATGGAGTATCACTTCAAACTAAGAGACTTCCATCCTTCCTTACAATCACAGTTTTGATTTGCTTTTTTCAAGAACAGTTGAAAAAAAATAATTTATGAAGTATATGATATACATGTATCTCCAAAAGATTTTACAATAATATGAAGCATCCTCCTGCTCTGAACACTGCTTTTCCTAGATTTCTTCTACTTAAAACATACTATATATAGTACATGATTTGATACATGATTTTAATAATAATAATAATAATAATAATAATAATAATAATAATAATAATAATAGCAATTCCCCCCTCCCCCTTGGTGGCTTAAGTCACCACAGCATTTTACACTGCAATTTTGAGACGCAGCACAGTGGAGATAAGTATGCTCGCTTCGTGCAGCCCTGCATTCTATTCACTGTTCTCTGTGCACTTCACACTTTTCTGGTCGCTTCTGAAAATGTTCATTGTTTGATACAGTTTAGAGGAATCAAGACAAAACATAACGTTAGTAACGTTAACTGAAATTTAAAACAGTAAACTGAGAAGCATGCAGGAAACAGTAAATGGAGCACAGGGCACCGAGAAGTGACAACACTTTTACTGGGTCTCAAAAACAGTGTTTTTTCTGTGCTCTCTTTGTCGCTGTTTTAATATCTGCACTCTCATATAAAAGACAGTGATCTCACACTGGCTTTTAACATTGTGGTTTATTTTGGGTGGGGTGACACATGGCCCTCTCACATGCAGTACCTATTTATTAATTATGAAACATGATGATTTTCAGTAAATCGATATGCACACATACAGTACGTGTTTATCAATAAGGTGAGATTTAGACTCATTTTATATATATATATAAATATATATATATATATATATCCTCCTCTCACCTCCCCTACTTAGGAGGTGGTATGCATGTTTGTATGTCTACCTCAAACTCAGGTCCTCTACCAGATATATATGGTGATGGGAGTTAATCTAAGAAAAAGAGAAAAAGACCACATTTACTACTGCATGCAGAGATGAGCTCATGATTCTTCGCCTTCAGTTCTTTATACGGTCAAATACAAAAGAGAAGAGATTCTGATGTAAAATGACTTTTTAATGATTGAGGAAAATGACAGAAAAAAACTAGCTTTACCGTTGCAGGCAGAACCGAGCTCCCAATGCTCCATCTTTTGCATTACATACATACTCTCTTACTCTTACTTTTTTTCTACATACAAACAAAAATACCTAATGTGTTAATGTATTAAGCTTTTGATGAATCATCGGGAATCAAGTCAGATTTTAATTTATTAACCATTGAAAAAAATATTCGAGCATAAACAGCGTAACTGATAAAAAAATATATAAAAACAGCAAACACAGTATTATATTAGATTAATGGTCAACTAAACTGTGATCATTTAATATATCATATATGATATATGTGACCTTCAATAAGTTGAGAAACATAATTCAAGTACACTCAGAATTTTGATTTTCATATAAATGCATTTTGGTGTGAAGTAGACAGGCTGGGTCAGTGGTTCTCAAACTTTTGTAACAAGAGACCCTTAAACGTTAAGACTGCCTGTTTGATTGTTCACAACTGTTCCACATCTGAGCTCATCACATCTGAGCTCATCTGTGCTGAGATCACTGTTCATTTAAGGACCCATTTCACACGCTCAACTTGCAAAGCCTTACGCTCCATGTCTTGTGACTTTGCACTCTGCCTGAGCCATGATGCATTGTCTGCTGCTCACATAATTCTCTGTCTGTTTTTGACCCTTTGTTTTGGCTGACACTTTGGAACTATTTGCCCTATGTGTATTCTAAAAAACTGTCATACCTGCAAATGTATTCAGTCTCATCATCCTGTACTCGTAACAGCAGGCATGTAAATTCTGACCAGTCATTGAAGAGCACTTAACTTGGTTGAGCACTTGGTCTTTGGCCAGAGGTGTAAATCTCACAAACAGAACAACTGCAAGCTGCTGAAGCAAACAGGAAAACCTCACAAACATCTAACCTTTGACTTTGTAGTCTAGCGTCATCAGTGTGGCTGTAGCATTCTCATACTTCTCACTTAATATCTTAGTGGAAACAACTTTATTGTGATCTGTTGAACATGAACACCAGGGCTAAAGTCATATATAGAGAAATAAAAACTTTTTTATGGGGCCAAGCAACAAGTACTAGGAGCCCAAGAGCAGATATGATGATCTTGTAATCAAATGAAGATGAAGCTAAATGATAAACACTTTTGTTATTCTTTCATTAAACATATTTTAAATAAAAGTGAGAATCAGTTTACTGATCAAGTAAACACATACCTGTGCATTTTGAATGCCGCTGTAGCATATTCACACAAACATCATCCTCTGTGTCTGGTTCTGATTGGTGAAAACATCTTACTTACACTACTTCTGCATTTTTCCAGCCTAAGACAAGAAGGATCAAATAATTTATGTGCATAACCATTTAAAAATCCTGTAAATTCAGTGGACGGAGGCTTTCCTGCTGAAATTAAACTGTCATTCTCTATAGCTGAACACTAGTTGGCAACCAAGAACTCAGTAAAGTTGCTTTGTTGAGCTTTATATACTGTAAATTCAGGCTGAGAAATTCAATGTAAAAGGCTGATTTTTCTCAAACTGTGGGTGAAGGAGTCTGTAGCAGTCAACAGTTGTGATATTACAAAGTCAGAAAACATCCTGGATATTAGACATCTGGCTTCAAAATGACACTAGGATAAAACCAAAATCACCAATCCCCCGTATTTGTGCTGAGAGGGCCACTCTCTATTCACCACAGTTTCAATGACTATCTTATATGTGAATATTTTTAAATAATGTAATAAGTCACATTTTAGATATTGAGTGACAGCGGCTGATCATAGGCGTCTGCCAAGTCTTCAGTTGGGACTTGTGTGCTATGATTTGGGACTTGACTTAAGACATAAATGCCAAGAATTGAGTCTTGTTTGTGACTTGCAATACAATGGTTAGGTCCTTCCTCTGCCAACTGCTATTTTACAGTGTTTCTTAAAAAAAAAAAAAATCTAAAATCTAATCCTAAAAATCAGACACAGCATTCAGGTCAATACACATGACACCAAAAGTTGAAGCAAAACTTTTTGTCTGCTTGGTCAGGGGTTGTTATACGTAAAATTTAATGCAAAGTAAAAGTAAATGAGATCCTATTGACCCATAGGTGTGAATGTGAGTGTGAATGGTGGTTTGTCTCTCGCCCGAAGTCAGTGGGATTGGCATCAGCTTCCTTGTGACCCTGATGGATAAGAGATATAGATAATGGATGGATGGATTAAATAGCATGAATAGCCTTACCTTTTGCAGGATTTCATCATGACTGTCGATGCATACACTTGTGTGTGGTCATTTAGTCTGTTTAGATGACACAAGACCATTTACTTGGTCTGTAGGATCCATATAATTTGCAATAATAATAATAATAATAATAATAATAACTGAAAAAAAATGGGACTAAGCACTTACTGGCCTCACCCCTTAGCAATGGAGGAAGACTAGAAGCCATTGGGACCATCAGTGTATTTAACATCTGTTTCTTAACATCAGGTCATATTACTAAACATATGTGCCAAGTTTGATGTCAATATGCAAAAGATGCATGTTATGGAACTTTCCTATTTATGAAAAATTTGAGAATGGTCTCTTCAGAATGGTCTCACAGTGTTGTGATTCAAAACTGATTATGATCTCACTTAATTGCAAGACAGAAATGTGGGGGATTGTGTGTGTTGGGGCAGTGGGGGTATTTATTAATATAACTAAAAAAAACCTGAGGGTATATCTCTATATGCCTATTTATGAAGCTTTTGTCTTAGTTTGTGTTTAATTTGTCATTTGTCTGCATATATAATATTTTTTAAGTGAAGAGTCATTTTAGTCATTTTTAGTCATTGTAAAATGTCTAGTGGTTGGAAGTCAGGGTGATTGGAGATATAATTACCTGAGACTTTCAGACCCCTCTGCAGAACTGATGCAGAAGCTTTGAGTCACTAAACTTGAATCTAAATGCTTCAGGGTTATAACTGTCCAGTCGCTTTGTCTTTAACATATCTTCAAGGAAATAAATACTAGAGATTCACGAAAGTCAGACATTCTTAATAGATATTGATATTTAATTGTACTTCACAAATTTTTCTGAGGAATTCTGCATTTAGCTCATCCAAAGCAGTGAAAACACACACGCGCACACACGCGCACACAGCAATCCTGGCTAAAATATTTTACACTGCTGAAGATAGATGTATAACATCTCTATAATTTCTGATATTAAAAGGAGAGAAACACTTTCTATGAAGCCCTTATGTAGTATATAATGTTCTATGAACACGTTTATGATTTTTTTATGATTAATTCATAATTTTATAGCAATGCTGATAACATAATTGAATATGAATAGTATTTATATCACTAAAAGCAAGGAAATTCTGTTTCAGTTTGAATAGTCCTATTATTCGTTTGTCAGGTTATTCAGTGGTTCTGAAAGGAGAACAAACCTCAAATTTTGTGCCAAACTCAGGAAATCAGCAATGGAGTCTTTTGAAATACTTAGCAAGCCTCCAGCAATGATACAATGAGCCGGGCAAGGCGTTTTGTGTGACGCCCCAATCCAGGCCCATAGCTACGTTGAGGTGACTGAAGTGGTCAAACTTGATTTTTCTTCTAAATTAGGAGTAGACTAATCGATTGAAATATCGATAATATTGATATCAATGTTGGCAACCCCCCCCCCCCCCACACACACACACACACACACACCAAACCTGCCCTGTCACAACCACCATCCCCTGCTCACGGCAGTGTCACAGTGGAGAGGAATTGTAGTGCAACAGGAGGGCGCCCTCCGGTGGTGAAAACAAACCCTGAAATATAATTATGATCTAGTTGGGACACAAACATTACCAAAAATTTATAAATGTACAAAAACACACACACACACACACACACACACACACACACACACACACACACACACACACACACAGTTCTTTAGGACTGGAGCTGAGAAACTCCAGAAAGCAGGATGCAAGAATTCTTTATTGCAATTTATTAAGGCTGCAAAACTGCTAATCAAATATGACAAATGAAGCTAAATACACTACATAAAATAATACCAAGTAAAAACATATTTAATATTCACAAATTCAATTTATATTTCTCTTAATTAGATTACTTTTAAACAAATATGTGATTATTAAGCTTATTTCTAGATTTTTTTGGTTAATTTTCTATAACAGCAGCTCTGACATACACATAACATGCATAAAATCTTCCCAAGAATATGAACATGTTAAGCCTGATAATTTTTTCTTTATTCAGGATATCACTTGCTTTCATTTTCATGTCATGTAGTAAACAAAGTTATATGTTTCTGCTGTAATCTGCTGGTCGGAGAAGGACATTTTAACTTTTCAACATTTTAATTTTTAACTTTTTAACATTTATATTTAACTATTTTGAAGAGGTCATAATTCTCCTATTTGTAGATTTATTTTTATTTTGTTTTCTTTTCCTAACCTTACAATTTCTTCTTACTAGAGTCTTACCCTGAATTCACATTGTTACTCACGTCACAATGTTTATGTCCAGCTTCATTTTTTTAAGCTCCAGTGAGAAATGACACTAGCAGAAATGTATAATCTACAGCTAAATAGCTAAATAATGCATTGGGTGTAAAAATTAAAAAAGAAAACTCATTAAAATCTGAAGATTAGCAATGATATGAACTAACAAATGTTTGAGTTTGTTGCAGTCTTTTTATGCTGTGGTGTTTGTCTGTTTTAGTTTGAGTTATTGTTTAGTGATGCAGTAAGACTTGAAATGGTTGACATTAACAATAAACTTTGTCTGTATTTAACAGCAGAAAATAGGCAACAAGCAGAACATAAACAGTAGAAAACAGCTGTATCATGGTTTTATCTAATGAAGAACATTATACTTATCCAAATTATATATGATCAGAGGGGAGAATGTCCTGATCCCAGGTTCAGGTGGAGGCTCAGGGGATTCATTGACATGAAGTATAGGCCTGTATGATCAAACTATGTTGGATATAAACATAGACTTGTCCCAAGCTGACGGGTTAATAAAACGTTTTTTCAATTGAGTTCATGTAGGTTTTGAATGCTGATCTCAAATGCTGGAAAATAGTTTGTAGATGGTAAAATGTAAATAAAGACCACTTTACAAGCCCTATTTAAGTCTACTTATAACTTTACTGAAACTATGAAACAGTGTGGGGGAAAGCTAATGAGTTGTGCATCTCTGACTGCAATGACTGCTGCAACCTCCATCAAGTGACTGTAATCCTTAACTGAAGAAGCTGTCTATTTTGTGTTTAGAGCTGTTTACTGCCGTTTCATATCAAAATATTGCTGCTTTACAACTGAAATTCTGATATTATACAAATCATCTATAACAGCACATAATTTTAAGCCATGTACAAGTCATCTTAATGGCATTCATAGCAACTTAAAACTACATTTAGTTTTAGCTAACCTAAAATGGGCACACCTTATTCATAAGTAAGTAGAGATAACAAATTAAAGGAAAATCTCTTGTTCTGTTTATTATTCTAAATTATTGAAACAAAGGTGTTAATCGCTCCTTTACAATTTGAGAGACTTCCACAAGTCAGCAGGAGAAAAGCTCCATACATAATCTCACACCATCTTTTAATCAGCTAGTGGTTAAGACAAACTAAAAAATGTAATGACATTTTACAATGCAGTAATGTAATGGATTGTAATGTGAAAGATGTAAAAAGATTCACTTCTGTCAAAAAAGGTTATGGGTTAAAGGTTAAAGGTGCATGGTTACAAGTTTTTTCAGTCACATTTACAAGGGAGAAGTATATTACTTTTCGCAGATGCACTTTTTTATCTTACCACAAGAAGCATCAAACCATTTATTTATGTTACCATTTGCATCCCCCAGAGCAGCACAGTTCTCTCCAGTAGGGTCCTGCTTTTTCCAATTATCAGGCTCATGTGGTCCCTCTGGTGCACTAAACCAGAACCTTCATGGATAAGAAACACGGGAATCAATTTGTTAAATAATTTACTCATTTCATGCAATAATAAATATATGTTTTACTGAAGCAATGATTTTATGGAGTGTGTGAGTGAACACGGTTCTTACTCTACACCCGTCTCTGTTAAGGGCTGGTTGTTCACCCACATCCACTTTCCCTCAGTCTCCAAGTCATTCAAGCCAATCCAGTGTGTTTCTCCAATTTGAGAAGATGTAAACTTCTAATGTAGAAAATAACATCACACATAGCTTACACCTGTAATCAACACAAATGGAATGAAATCAGCAGCAGCGTAGAGAACCACTACACTCACCTGTTCAGTTTGGCTGGTTATAATCACCAGGTGGCCTCCTTTCTCTACACAGTAATCTCTACTCTGTATCCAGCTCAGTTTCTCAATGGAGAAATAATAACACTTTAAACCAAGAGACCTCCATCCTTCCTCACAAATTTTACAGTTTTTATTCCCTTTTGGTTAAGAAGAGATTTAAAAAAATCAATTATGAAATGTATATTATTTACATTATTTACATTACATTATTATTACAATTATGTGAAGCATCTTGTCTCTCTGAAAACCTTCTTCTAACTGAAGAATGTATGCTGCATTTCTTCTTATACATATTCAGGAAATGATAAGTTTAATAATAATAATCTATCCATCCCTCCATTTTCTACACCACTTACCACAACCGGCAGGGTTGAGGGGAAGCTTGAGACAATCCCAGCTGCCTTTGGGTGACAGCTGGTGTACACACTGCCACCAATCAATCACACAGCTAACACAGAGACTAAGAATCATTCACACTCATATTCATACCTAAGAGCAATTTAGAGTAGCTAGTTGAACTAAGTTGAAATGTCTTTGGGCTATGGGAAGAAACTGAAGCACCAGGAGGAAACCCACACAAGCACAGGGAGAACATTCAAACTCCACAGAGAACGGCTCCAATCGGTTGGCAGGTTTGAACCCAGAGCTGTCATATCTGCACCTACACCCATGCCTGATCTACCGGTTTCAGACTCCATTCCCCAGGATTCCCTGCATACAAACACAATTCTTCTCACAGGAAAAGCTCTCATCTGGGCAACCGCAGTTTGGGAACAAGGCAGTGAGTTGGTCTCCTCATATGAACACTTAGTCACATTGTTTCGGCGAGTCTTTTATCATGCTCCTGAAGGCAAAGAAGTCAGCGAGTGTTTGCTGTCCATGCAACAGGGTAGCCGCAGAGCAGCAGGATACACCTTAGAATTCCACACCATTGTGGCGGAGAGCAAGTGGAATGAGCCAGCTTTGAATGCAATATTTCATCAAGAATTGAATTATACCATTCGAAAGGAGATAGCGTGCCATGATGATGAAGCCTTCCTTGACTCACTCATAGATTTGGCCATCCAACTAGATAATCTGCTACGTGACTGACTCCGGAGGAGAACCCAGTAACTGGCAGTGAGAGCATCTCTTCAGAAACCATGCAACAGGGTAACACACGCTTGACCTCGGCAGAATGGGAAAGAAGACGGAGAAAGCAACTATGTTTTTACTGCGGCGCCTCCGATCGCGCCATAGCACAGTGTTCTTCAAGGGAGTCTCACCATGCATCAAGGAACACTCGAGGGGCTCACACCTTGTCTAAACCCCACATGATGAGTGCACCTGTCACGTCGTCAGGGTTTAGATGGACAAATGTGCAGGTGAGGAGACAGAATAGTAAAACTCATAGTGTTTATTAGGAACACACACATGCACAAAGAGGCAGAGGTACAAAAACAGCAGGCAAAAGAGTAATCCAAAGACAGGCTTGGGTCGAGCGATCGGCAAAAAGAATGTCACAGGAAATCCAGAAAATAATAATCAAAAACAGAAGAGTCCAATACACTAGAAAGCAAACACGGGATACAAAAGGCTTGGCAATAGCGTACACAATGGCTAGACAAATGCTTCATAAACACGAAGCGCAACTGAGAGTCCTTTTAAACACGGGCATGATTGTTCAAAGATTGGATGCACCGGGATCCAATTACTGGTCACATGATGAGCCCAGGAGCAAGTTCTCACGGAAACTGTAGTCCTCCATTGCTCATGCCACAAAGTGGAAGTGCGCGCTTCCGTGCTAAGCGCGATGAAGATATCAGAAGCACGGTGCATACAGCGAGGGGCAGAATCATGACAGCACCCTCTTTTGTTGCTCTCCCTCCATTTGAAATAAATGTCCAGATAATGCACTCAGATAAAATCTTTCTCCTTTCAGCCATAATTTACTCCGGATCCACGGGAAATTTGGATCGTGACATTGCCATAGAGTTACAACTCCAACTACATCTGCTCCCAAGATCAGCACCATAGACAGGGTTGCCATCGGGGAGGACACAGTCCATTACAACACAGCACCTGTCACTATGCAGATCATCAGTCTTCACCGGGAATCCATTTTCTTCCTGGTAATCAATTCAACAAAGCATCCTGTGATACTGGGGATACCTTGGCTATGTATACACAATCCTCATATATCTTGGTCCACCAGAGACATCAGCAGATGGTCAAAGAATTGTCACCTGAACTGCCTGCAGCTCCCTCATTTAACCCTCTCCTCCACATCCATAGAAAGCCCAGAAGTCTCTGCTCAAATTAACATTCCTTCTGAATATCATTCCTTTCATAATGCGTTCAGTAAAGCTAAATCCAGTAGTTAGCCTCCGCATCGCCCTTACAACTGCACCACAGAACTTTTACCCGGCACAACTCCACCGTATATTCGCATCTACCCCCTCTCTCATGAAGAACAGAAAGCCATGGAGGAATATGTACAAGAGGCCCTCCAACAAGGTTATATCGCGACTTCGACATCACCTGCCTCAGCGGGGTTCTTCATTGTGGAAAAGAAAGGAGGGGGCCTCCGACGTTGCATTGATTACAGAGGGCTGAATCAGATCACTGTGAAGTATCCGTATCCACTACCTCTTGGCCCTTCTGCATTAGAACAACTACAATCGGCGGAAATTTTCATGATGCTGGATCTATGCAGTGCCTATAACATAATAAGAATCTGGGCTGCCGATGAATGAAAAACTGTATTATGTACTACTTCTGGGCACTGCCAGTAGAATGTCATGCCCTTTTTGTGTGCCTTCAGTCTTTTAGTGCTCCATCAATGATCTGCTCTGGGACTTCTTAGGAAGGTGCATCATAGCATACATAGACGACATATTAGTCAACATATTAGCCCCTTCCTATCAGGATCATGTAACCCACGTCAAGCAAGTGCTCACTAAGCTGTGGGAGAATCGGCTAAATATAAAGGGTGAGAAATGCGAATTTTATACTTTGTAAGTTTCCTTCCTGGGGTATAAGTCAAGAGGGCATATTAATGGAGGATGCTAAAGTTTGTGCCGTGAGAGTCTGGCCCATTCCCAAAACCATAAAAGAACTATAACGCTTTATTGGTTTTGCAAATTTTTATCAATGTTTCATATGAAACTTCAGCAGCTCCTTTAACTGCCCTGTTCAAAAAAGAACAAAGAAAGCTTCATTGGAACCCTGCAGCCAATGAAACCTTCTACAAGGTCAAACAGGCCTTCACGTCAGCACCCATCCTTACCGCCAGTTCATTATGGAGGTTGATGCATCTGAGACTGGAGTGGGTGCCGTTCTATCACAACGATTCGAGGAAGACCCGAAATTGCACCCAGTCACCTTTTTCTCCCGATGGTTATCTCCAACCGAACAGAATTACGATATGGAAAATCGGGAGATGCTGGCTATCAATTTAGCTTTGGAGGAATGGCGGCACTGGCTAGAGGGGGGAGCCCAGCCTTTTATCGTACTCACAGACCATAAAAACAGAATATCTCCAAACTGCCAAGAGGTTGAACCTATGACAAGCCAGGTGAGCACTGTTTTAGACTAGCTGCCATTTTACTGTATCTTACCACCCCAGATTAAAGTATACTAAATCTTTATCATGCCTTTACCCCTTAAGGAGGAGCCAGATACCACGGAACCTATTATACCATCGTCTTGCTTTACGCTTTATCACACCACATACCATCATCATGGCCTCCCAATCACACCTACGATTGACCTCAGTTACAGAGCAAACTTGGGTGTATACATCACCAGCTACTGAACACCCAGGTACTAATAAAACTTATGAGCTGTTGAGTGGGAAGTATTGGTGGCCTGACATGGTCTCAGAAATTAACTCCTTTATTTCCTCAAGTTCTACATGTACTAAAGCTAAGGTCCCTTCAAGAGCCTTCTTGCTGTGAGGTGACAGTGCTAACCACTGCACCACCATGCTGTCCCATATAATAATTTTTTTTTTTAATCTATTAAATCTATTAAACAATAGATACTCTCATCATATAAACCTGCCATCCCCATCTAGAATGTATTTCGTTAAATCATTTAACCACTGCTTGGGCACTAATAAGATGTCTAGTGTGAGGTCTTTCTGATGATGAAAGTAAAATAGGCAGGGGTGGGGTGGGAAGCCTTACCATTGCATGCAGAGAGACGTTCATGATCTCGCTGATACTTCACCTTCAGCACTTCATACTGTCTTTCTGTGTCTAATGTAAAAGAGAAGATTTACTGATGCAGAGAAGATTTTTGATTTGTATAAACCAGAGAAAAAGAGAAATCTTTCTGTGGCATGCAGAGACGAGTTCCTTGAACTTTATGTCTTTGTCTGATAGACCAAAAGAAGAGGTTAGTTTTTCAAGCATTGAGTTCAGTCAGATATATTGAATCAAGCATGAAAACAAAAACAGTAAACACTATTTTATTACTCAAATATTATAGATAATTTAATATTTCATATAAGATTTCTAAAATTAAATACATGTTTTTTTAAATACAGTGTTGATGTTGGAAGTACTGGGGAAGGGGGAGTTGTGAGGAGGGGAGTCTTACCATTGCATGCAGAGAGATCTTCCTGAATTTGCTGATGATTCACCTTCAGTGCTTCATACATTCTTTCTGTCTCTAAGGCAAAAGAGAAGAATTTCTGATTCAAAGGGGTTTTTATTAATAGATGAGAATAAACCAGAAAAATACATAATGATAATAATAATAATAATAATAATAATAATAATAATAATAATAATAATGGTGCAATTACATAAAATATGAGCACATGGCATTGCTGGCATGAAAGTTATGATGCACCAGTGAGGAGGGTGATATCAAAATTGTCAAACATTGAAGTTTTTAACCCACATATACAGCCAGTGCGAGCTACTAAAGCAAACAGGAGGCTTTTAAAACCACTTACCCTTGGCTCTGTGTTCTTGTATCATCAATGTTTCTGTAACATTAGCATACTGCTCACTTAATATCTCATCTGAGACCACTTTATTATGATCTGTTAAACAAGAATACACAGGGTTACATTCATACAGAGATCAATGAAAAATTTATTTATAATAACTTGTAAACATGTATTGAAATGTATGTTTTCATGCTAGGATGACAGCAATAGCCTCCAGTGTGCTTTGTAACAGTAAGTAAGTAAATGTTCTGCTATAGGAAGCTCTTCAGGATAGAAGACTTTGTGTATTCTAGTTTCTGAAGCTGCATAACAATAGGATTGAGTAATATTTATTTACTGATGTAACTGGTGTGATCATCTGAATGTGGGGATTTAACACTGTTTCTGTAACTTACACCTGAATTGAGCAGGTCTTAAACAAGCTGGAATAATAAAGGGTCTATACAGGTATGACACTACATAATGTCCCACATAATGTATCAAATAAGACACTTCACTGTGATTTGTTAAATAAGAACAACAAGGATAAAGATGATAAGCAATACTCACACAAGATCCCTACAGCACAGAGTGCTGATAAAGCACCAAGGGTTAGGAGGAGACCAAGAGCAGATATGATGATATTTCCTTTTCCCCTGTTGGCTTTGCACTCTGTTTGGGTTGACATATCTGAGGGAAAAGGTTTAGGTATTTCATACAGAAGTCTGCAATAGTTTTAGGCACAAGTCCTATAGAGAGATTCCGGAGTCCAGTCCTGAACATTTTCATGAGTTTTACTCAACAACATGAGACTTAAATGTCTGTTGTTAAAAGCGCTATACAAATAAAATTGAATTAAATTGAATTGAATTAAAAAAAATTGCTGATAATTCAAAATTATTAAATTAGAACATTTCAGGAATGGATCTGAATAACCCTACATAGCAGGATTCAGTGTTTTCTTCTTGTGTTCAAAATACATTATTCAAGGCTAAGAGTCAAAACTGCTAATAAAATCTGACAAATTAAGCTAATTACAATACATAAAATGATAGCAAGTAAAAATATGTGGACTATAGACAAGTAATATTTCTCTTTATTAGAATGTTCTTAAACAAAAGCCCATGTACAGATTTTTTAAAACTAATTTCATAAAATGATAGCAACTAAAAAGATATGGAATAGATGCAAATGTCTACCTGTTGGATAATTATTTCCCCCCCATTTCCTAGCCTGTGCTTCACACTACAGTCTTGAAGGTCCACTATGAAGGATTTTGAAGGTATCTATTAGCAGAAATGGAGTATTTATTCCATAATGTACAACCCTGATTCCAAAAAAAAATTGGAATACTGTGTAAAATTTATTAAAAGTAGAATCCGACGATTTACAAGTCCTTTTCAACATATATTCAATTGAATGAAAATACAAAGGCAAGATATTTACTGTTCAAACTGATAAGCTTTATTGTTTTTTAGTAAATATACACTCATTCTGAGTTTCATGCCAACAACAGATTCCAAAAAAAGTTGGATTTCACCATCTACATATCATATTATCAAAAGATTCAGAGAATGCAAAGAAATCTTTGCACATAAGAGGCACTGCTGAAAATCAACATTGAATGCTTGTGACTTTCGAACCCTCAGTCAGCACTGCATTAAAAGCTAACATGATTGAATAAAGAACGTTTTATGGGCTCAGGAACACTTCAGAAAACCATTGTTGATAAATACAGTCCGTCGTTGCATCTACAAATGCAACGCAAAAGCCATATGGCAACAGCATCCAGAAACACCGCTGACTCATCTGGGCCCATTCTCATCTCAGATGGACTGACCCAAAGTGGAAAAGTGGACCATTCCATTAAAGAGAACCATTCAGATTGTTTCCAGTACAAAGTTTAAAAGCCAGCATCTGTGATTGTATAGTGTCGCATTAGTGCCCATGGCATGGGTAACTTGCACATCTGTGAAGGCACCATTAATGCTAAAAGGTATGTACAGGATTTGGAGCAACATATGCTGCCATCCAGATGATGTCTTTTTCAGGGACAACCCTGCTTATTCCAGCAAGACAATGCCAAGCCATGTTCTGCACATGTTATGACAATATGGCTTCATAGTAAAAGTGCTAGATAAAATAATTGGATTATACTCATCCAACTATCATTTCTCTAAGCAGAAGATATGAACTCTTCACTTTGTGTCATAACCAAAATCACAGCTAAGAAACTGCTGCAAGTGACTCAAATATTTACAATTTCTTCTTGCCTGTATCTTAATGGCTGTTTCTATACTTTATCAGCTCAAGTGAAGTTTGTTAGATGACCCCTAGGATGTCTGAGGGACTGGGTCAACACAACAACAACAACAAAAATTACAGATGACCCTTTTATAAACCTATTCTTCTTCTTCTTCTTCTTCTTATTATTATTATTATTATTATTATTATTATTATTATTGTGTTTTATACCTCTGCAAAAATTATAATATTATATTTTTTATATTAAAATATGATTATATTTTTAGCTAATGTCAGAAGTCGTCTTAAGTTGTCAGAAGTTATGCACAGAATCAATGCATTTCATGCATTTAAGGTTAGATATAATATCGTGGAACATCTGAATAGCAAGTTCATTCCTGTAACTCTTATTTTAGAACAACTATAAACAATCATTTACTCACCATTTCCTTCTTCCCTTGAAATTGAGACAAAAAAAAAGCTTTTCATGTTACAGAGAAACCACAAAGCGCTCCATCCTGAAGTCTACACCATGTGCAAATTTGTTACTATAGAAACAATAACATAAAATAGCCACAGGCGGCAATGACGGGCCCTCACACCTCTGGTCCTATCACCAAATTAACACAATTTAAATAGCTTTTCTTTTTTTTTTACTGAGCTGAAATGGGTGAAAAAGCCACTCTTTCAGTTGCCAGATGGTGGTGCTATGCCTGAGTCACTCTGGACATGTGGAAGTCATCATACCTATGTAACCAATATCCTATGGAGTTTGAGTCGTATGAAGCAATGTGTGTAGAATTTATGACGCATTCCTGTTTGTTTGCATGGCGAGACATATAAATTAATCATGTCACCTTTTCAACACTGTGCAAGATAGAAAAATCATTTTTCAATTTACCATCAGCAATATCTTGACATCAGATATACTAAATCTTTCTTGAGTCCGATCAACCATCTAGGAGAAATTGGGCCCTAGATCCTAATAAAACCAATAGTGCCTTGAGCATCAAGGGAGTCTGCACCTTCAGTGCTCAGGCCCTAATAAAAAATAAATAATAAAATAATCCTAATAGAAGCAATAAGGGCCTACGTACCATTTAGTAACCTATAATAATAAAAGGGGTAAAGAAATACATTATGAAATATGAAATAAATAATGAAGAGTCAGTGAAGAACATATATATATTGTACATATAAATCACATGTAGAATAACTGCAAACTGCTGAAGCAAACAGGAAAACCTCAGAAACATGTTGGTCCTTTCTATTCTAGGACCATCAGTGTGACTGTAGCATTCTCATACATCTCACTTAATATCTTAGTGGAAACAACTTGGCTAAAGCTATACTTAGACAAAACAAACAAACAAAAGAAAACATATGTTTAGGGGGACAAGGGTGTATAGACATTTTATTGTAATTGTATGTTGTTATTATCTGCATGGCTATATGGCTGGTAAAGGAAATTCTTCTCAGTGTACAATTAAATAAAGCAATTTACTATGAGACCAAAAAAGATTAACATGGTAACACAGGATCCACACAACACAGATGTGATATTTAAGCACCAAGCATTAAGAGGCAACAAAGAGCAGATATGTTTCAGTAAAAATTTACTGTTCTGTCATTGACTTTCAGCACAGTGTGGTCAGACATATGGGAGAGAAACGGTTTAGTTATTTCATACATCTTTGTCCTATAGAGGGATTCCTGACTTCATCACTTCACTGCACAGTTTCACAATTTCCTTTCTCATAACACACCTGATCCAACTCAGGAACCACTTTATAATGAGCTGATTTGCATCAGATTTGTTGAAGACTGGACTGGAGTTGAGAATCTCAGATTCTGAGATCTCAGTTAAAACAGCCGTGTCCATGCACATATTCATGCGTTCATATTTCAGTATCAATAATCCAAGTCAAAAAGTTAAAATAAAAATAGTAATCAAACAGTAATCAAATTTGATAAATACAGAAACCATAAACCATATAAATATATAAACAAATTTAACAAAAATATATATAATATAAGTATTTCAAGACAGTAACCATCTGTGAGGCTCCAGAAATCATCCTCAGTGATGGATGAGGTGACTTTTTATTATTTCACAGCATTATTATTATTTAATGATTACATTTTTACTATTATCAGCTAGACCTAGACACATACTGATAACTCTGTGCCTCTGAATCATTTTTATATCTGTTTTTCTTGTCCATAATATACTAGAGATTTCTCCTATTTGAGTTTGAGATTTTCTTGGCTGGAAAACATCACTTCCAGTGAAACAAACTGATCGATCTGCTCACTTTTTCCTCCTGATTCCTTGCGATATTATCCTTCATCTCTTTCTCCTCAGTCAGACAGGATATCAGTACAGCTGATGAATGTTTGGGCATTTTTTGGGGAGGAAAAGTAGCACTGAGTATTTGAAGTCATCCTCCTTGTTGCTATATATATGATATAAAAAATAATGACAGTAATTCTTATCAGTTATTTTAATCAACAGCATCCAGGTGGAAGTGGAGTATTTACATGGAGGGAGGTAGGCAGATAGAAGCGTGGGTAAGTAGGTAGATTGGATGAATGAACCTGCCCAGCACAAAAGGCACATTAAATTCATAATTTATTTACACAGCAGGCAATGTTCATGGCATTAGGTATCAAGTAGTAGCGGCGCACAAAAATTATTTTTAATTTCATTCATGTTTTTAATATGTGCGATGAAAATGAGCCACATGCAGTTGGTTTTCACATTATGGTCTGTGATGAGGTGTGGATCCCATAAAGGGGAAAACTCCTAAAGCTAAAGTGGAGAAGCTTCAACAATCCTGCTTGCCAATGAAATATATTATTCATATTAAAAAGAAGAACTGTACATACTCTTGTATGTTTCAATCAGTTTATTGATCATATTTATCTAATGCTTTACCAGTGTGTAATAAGATTTTAGAACTTCTGCAATCAATATTCAATATCTCCTGTACAATATTTCTTTCAGTGTGTCATTCAACTTGACATACTTAAGAAATTAATTCCATCCATCCATTATCTATAGCGCTTTATTCGTCTGGGTGGCGGGGAAGCTGGAGCCAATCCCAGCATCTTGGGGTGA
>JAQQZR010040303.1:0-19215 GCA_030068235.1 Notoglanidium macrostoma
ATTATATTATATCTTTTGATATTTTATTTATTTGTGTGTGTGTGTGTGTGTGTGTGTGTGTGTGTGTGTGTGTGTGTGTGTGTGTGTGCAGCTCTGATGAAACAGAAACGCAAATGTAGCCTAAAACATTACGCAGGTCTTTATGCCAAATTTTGTTCAATTCCTCAGTAAAGTTTATGTATGTGTGAAACTACAGTTTCAATGATATCGATGCTTAATGCAGTGAATAATTATTAAACATTGCAGACTTGGAAATGACCTGATTGTATAATATTAAACAGCACTGAGAGAGGAAGAGTTCACTCTGTTTTGTGTCGTTATTTTGGAAAATAATCATTGACTTGGTGGTGTGATGAATCGACGTTACTGTTATCGCCTCAAAATTGATTATATTCCCATAACCGCATATTCTGATGTGTTTTATTCCTCTTATACTGCAACGGTCTGCTGTTTGCATCTAATTATATAAAGAACAACATATACTTTTAATCCATTATTATACAATGTAATATAATCTTATTTATCATATCCAGTTTAATCCTGATATATCAGCAGTGATGTAACAGTAAGTCAGACTTTGTTGATGTGTGTTTATCTCTATGTGTGTTTCAGTAAAGACGACGCAGGACTATGTGTGCAAATTGTGTCTTGATGTGCATTTTGTGTGCTAATTTAGAGGCACCTCAATATTGTTTTATGATCCTGTGCTTCCTCATTGCTAAATGGAAGTTACATGCATGTATGTGCCACCATACAATAAAGATTTCACAACTGATTCTTCATCATTTAATTTTATTAGCCATTTCTTAATTTGAAGCTTCATATCTATGTTATGTAACATATAACAGATCGCAGCTATGCAAAAATAGTAAGTGACAGAGTGGTGTGATTATTAGTACCAACGGGAAGCTAATTATTGTACTACAAGAGCCTTTTTCTCTTAAACCAAAGAAATATGTCAATAGTTCTTCTACTTCTTCTTCTTCTTCTTCTTCTTCTTTCTTGCTCCTGTTCAGGGTCACCAAAGAGGATCATTTATTGTCTGAATGTCCGATTTAGCACAGGTTTTCTGCCGGATGCCCTTCCTAATGCAACCAGGACCAGCACTAAAACTGCACTTACACTTACGAAATATGCCAATATGCCAACAATCTCTGAGAGATTTTGTGTACATCTTATTGTGAGATCATATGTTAAATATGGAGTTAAGAGGTGATGAAAACCTTCAGTGTGTGACAGAAAACCTTGGCTGGAAAAACGGATGTAGCAAGTGTTCAAAATTAACCGTGACATGGTGCTGATCTTCATGACGCAGTCCAGGAGGGATTTCGGCTCAAACAATGAGGATGTGTTCAAGCATTTGCAACAACATACTGTCTATCCACCATCCACGTTTGAGTTTGGAGCCTCCGTGTTTCTGCCCTTACTAACAGTGTCACTGGCTGAATCCTCCTCCTCCTCTTTAGCACAAATGCCTCTTTACCTCTTCAGCACAAATTACCACAGTCATCTTGCTATGTACTGGCAAAGGGGTGGAGTCGGCTTCAACCATCTAAGAATGTCAAACATAACAACATGATTCATTCTCAAGACAGAATGGTGAGAGAATATAGTACCTCCTTAACAGCTGCTACATATGCACAGCATTTCCAAACCATTGTGGCTGGGATGACACTATTGTGTGCCCACTTAATAAAAATGTTCCTTTTGGTGCCCTCGACCATTCAAGTCCCACTGCTTGACCAAATTTAACCTCCATAGTGAATAAAATTGCATCTACACACACAAAGGTAATGACTGAAAAATAGACATTTCCACCACTAGATGGCACTATGCGTATCTAGTAATGCCTTACGGACTGGTGAACACCCCGACTCTGTTCTAGGCTTTCATTAGTGATGTGTTCTGTGACATGCTGGACGAACAATTAAAAAGGTTTTTAAAGTGTTTGCTTTAGATGTTTGATTGATAACCACCTGTATGATAGAGTGAAGAAAAACCTTTTCCAAGACACTGCTTACTCTATATTTCCTTGTTAGGCTTTACCACTAATTAGGTTTACATGCACACAATTTTTATATTCAGAATTAATTAATTCCAAACACTAATTCCAAATTTCCGATTTCGTACCGTGTGCGTGAAAGTGATTGGAAAGACGTGCTTGTTTATAGGTCTTAAGCATACAATCAGAAGATAATTTCTGCCATGCCCACAATCCCACTTAGCTGGCTTACTCTGCTCCTTAAAGATTGACATGGTGAGCCAATCTTATCACGTTTATTATATCTATTTCTTTTAAGAAAATTGCTCCTGGTAGAAGTACAGAACAGGAGAAGGAGAGCAGAGTTTTGACCTGCTGTCTTGTACAGAGCCATAACTTTGCTGCCTATCCCAAATCACTAGCCTATACCAAATTTATCTCAGCACAATTGTCTTTGTTTTATTGCTTAATATAATGCATTTTTAAAAAAAAACCTTACTAGGTCTTGGCACAATTGTTCAATACTTCCAGGTGTTCTGATGATTTGTGCTACCTTGTCAAAAAATGCTACTGTACCATGAATCGATAGCAGAGTCCAAACTCCATGTTAGCCCAAAGCCTAATGCTAACCTTAACCCTTAGACATCAAGATGAATGGTTACTCTAAAATATTAAGCTTAAACCTAACCCCCAACCACTAAGAAGCATATGTCAAAAGGTAGCACCTATCGGCAGTACACCAATGTGCTGAAGGTTATAGGTACACAAGAGCCACCAGGAGCCACCACTCATTCAACCATCTCAGTGTGTTTATGATTGCAAGTTGGACATTATTCATTTGCCTTCCAGGTATTGATCGGGTCTAGAACATTAAATCCGATAATTTTCTTTTATTATTTCATCTTTCAATAAAGTCAATGTCTGAAGAGCAGCGTCACGTCATTTCACTTTCCTTTTTTTTCCTCAACTTTCAGATAACGGTATCTTTTTACAGCATTGCCGCACAGGCATAACTGGCATGACACACACTATTCAATGACTGGAATAAGAACCAACATCCAAAGACGGGTTTTACTGAGTTTTTATTACAGCAATTAGATTGTGAAAAAAGGTCAACTGCGCTGTTACCATGTCTGCTAAAGGGTTAAAGTTTATTAGCAATAGAGAGAGAGAGAGAGAGAGAGAGAGAGAGAGAGAGAGAGTTGAAGCAAAGCAGAAAGTGTTGCAGTATTAAGTCATAGTTTTTCCGTCGATGGGGTCTTCACGAACACACAGTCTGCGCTTAATAGTAGTGACGCTGAAACACACAAACACACACATCAGTATAATCTCAGTCTCATTTGTAAATAGATTTACTTTCACTTTTCCTATTAAATTACATAATAAAATTGTCAGAAACTCACATGAAGCCTTGTTGTGAACAGTCCGTGCTTGTCTTTTCACTGTGCAGGATATGGCTGGGAGGAATTGGACTGGTGAAAAAGTTGAAACAGCACCCGGCGGGCTGTGGGTTAGGTACAAGAGCTAAAGCCGAGAAAGAGAAACATGATGTTTTAGTCAAATAGAAATGAATTCCAAAACTATTAAACATAGTACATGAGATGTTGCTCTGTGTACAGTACTAAAACACCTCTACCATCTCTGGCAATATACAGTAATAATTTATAAGTTATAATTAATTACACTACATATACAACTAATGTTGTCCAGCTACATAAAATGTGTGTAATAAACTCACCGTTAACATCTGAGTAGAGCGCCATGATCAGGACGAAGCCCAGGACCAGAAACACACGACTCATCGTCATGTTCTCAGCAGGTGTGTGACGCTCTGATCTCTCCTCTCTAAGATCTAATTAGCTTGAGTCAGGTTTTACTGGCTCATTTTATACAAACCTTTTTGTCAGATTTTCCCCAGTCCCCTACTCATGCTACACACCTCCTCATCTCACCACTTCCTCCTCAGATGATATTACTAGAAGATAACTAGAAGCGACCGATTCATCACTCAACTTACATCCTAAGTTGAGTCAAAAGTTAATGAAATCAACATTTAATGCAAGGAAGCGTTTACAGACGTTCCCTCATTACCGGTTAAAAAATAATAAAAGAGTGTAATCACCACTGTCATGTCAGGTGCAGGAGGCAGGACGTGATTGCAGGGAAGACTTTATTTAACTCATAAATAGGAAACAAATCACGGGCATGTAATTTACGGAGCAGATACTGGCCAGTTCAAAGCATGAATTATCCCGTAAACCAGAACGTTAAAAAACCAGAAGACAAGGTTCTGGAAAAGTGTCCATCATCAAACCATTGAAAATACAGGAGCGATCCATTCAGTCTATTATTTAAAAATCTAAAGAATATGTGATGTGTAGTTCTATTCTTAATCTCCTCAGGTTCTCCCACATTGCTGTGTTTCCGTCACTGACTTCTTGTGGCTGCCTGCATCATCTTCAAAACACTTATTTCCAGTTATGACAAATAAATAAACAGTCATGATAGCCTCACATCTCCAGGGTATCCATTTGATCCTGAGCTTGTGCAATAGTAACAGTTTACGGCATTCGGCACACACCTCTGTAGTGGAAATTAATGTGGTTTTGATGTTGTGATCTTATGAGTTTTTAACTTTATGAACAATTAATAGCTCTGATTAGCTCTGGACAGAACTTTCTTGTGCTCCTATTGAGAGAAAACAGACAAACATTTTGGCCCTCGCTTGGTCTTCGAAGAAGGGGGCCGTATCAAACCAGTTGAAACCTGTGTTTTGCATATATAAACCGCACCTTGTTGAGTGCAAGGGGCCTTTTTTTCTTTTTTCCTTTTCTGTTGTCTTGAATGTATGATTGTGCACTTTTTGCTGATTAAATGAGATTCTTAAAGGACCAACTTAGTTCTGTGGATCTCTGACAAATTCCCACCACACCTCTCAAAAAGGTGGATTGCCTGTACTAAATTGCCTCAAAGTTGTCCCTTTACATGACATATTATCGTTTATTACTACTCAGTTGTCATGCAGTCTTCAGCAGATGTTGGATAATCCAGCACTGACTATCTGCTTCACACATGGTGCCACTGAGGCCTTGTAACAATCAGAAGATTGTCTGTTTTGAAGGTTTGCCTTAATGAATATAATATTTAGAGTGTTTCTACATAAAGAACAAAATACAGATATAGATAATTCAGATAGTCAGTGTTTTAATTCTTTACTTAATGCATTTTAATGTTATGAAATGATTAGATTTATTGTGTTTGTGATTTAATATTTACTCAACAATAATGCTCAGAGGATTGAGCTTTTAAAATCCTCTCATTCACGAATCTTGTCCCGTTTTCTAGTACGATCTAGTAATCTAGTACTTTCCAGGAAGTTTCCAGTATCACAACTGAAACAGAGCTAGAAACTAAACACACGAAAGCCATTCCCTAACCATAACGCTAGATCACGTCTTTGCTCTCTTTGCCATTATTACAGTGACGAAAACGAAAGAGTTTTATATGATATTTATAGATATACATTTATGTTATTTGGCAGACGCCCTTATCCAGAGCGACTTACTTTATACAAGTGTGCAGTGAAGGTTAAGGGCCTTGCTCAAGGGCTCAGCATTGGCAGCATGGCAATGTTGGGATTTTAACTCACAACCTTCCTAGTCTATTGCGTTAAACACTGAGCTACGACAGACCAGAGAAATGTTTTGTTACTATATGTGGTTCATTAGGGGTGTATCTGAATGACGGCGACCCCGAATGTGCACGAGCATGGTGGTTTAGAACTTGTTGGACTTATCAACACTTAGCACAATGAAATATAAAATTGTTTTGAGAGCACTAAACCTTTATTTGACTGTAGCCATCAAAAACTGTGTAAAACAACAACAAAAAATACTTTATACAAAGTTTGACAATATCCAGAAGAAATCTTTTGATTTAGAACAAAGGTCAGCTATATTTATCTGGCAGTGAGTGGGTACAGTATTTTATAATTCCATGGCAGTTAAAGAGTTAAAGGCAGATACTCACATGAAGCCCTGCGGTGCACGGAGTGCTCTTGTCTTTTCCACCTACAGGATATGTTTAGGAGGAATTCTGACTTCAGGAAACATAAAACAGCACGAGACAGGATTAAGGCCGAGTGCTGTGTGAGACACAGACAAGCTCGTTACACTGTCAGAGTGAATGAGCACACTAGAAATGTAAACGTCATGTAATTTATACGTTAAAATGGTGGCACTGAACCTCTGGAACAGTTTACCTTTTCACATTAGGTGTTTTATTTGCCCATTTTAGTCTTTAAATCCACACTTAAAACTGTTTTCAGAAGCATTCATTTGATTAGACATAAATGTATCACGAAGAAGAATACATGCTGGTTTTATCCCTTTATCACACTGTTTTTTTATAATATTGGTTTTTAATCATGTTTTGGTCCTGAAGTATCATCTAGCATTACATTTATTATATTTGTTGTATGACTTTTCTTATATTGCGATATTAATGATTATGATTAGAATGTATCTTTGTTGAGGAAATTTAAATGCATTACAGAGCAGATTGGGTATGCGCGCTGTATACTGGTTTTTATGCCTTTTATCATATTGTGATTTTCTGATCTATGTAAAGCATTTTGGTCAGCAAGGGCTGTTGGTAAACTGCTGCATAAATACAGTTGAAATTTGAATATTAAACTAAATTTGATGTTATGTTCTTGAAGTGATTCATTCTTCAGTTCTTCCAGCTAGAAGACTCTGAGTTAGAAAAACTGCACTACTACTACTAATACTGCTACTACTACTACTACTAATAATAATAATAATAATGTGTTTAATATAGTTGATACATATATGTATAAATCAGAATAGATATAATTAGTACTATTTTTTATATAGCAATATAATAATTAATTGTATTACTCTTAATAAAAAAATAAGTGTAAATACGTTTTCTTAATAGCTAATACGTTTTTACTATAATAAATATTATTATCCTTGTAATATTATTAGTAGGAGGATTCCAATATCTGACAAATGTATAATATCCATGATCAGGACATAGCCAGAACCAGCAACAAATTAATGCAGTTCATGAAGCTCTCTAATTTAAATCTAATTTACTGTGGTCAGGTTATTGGCACGATATATACACAAACCTAGATATAAAATCAGATTTTTCTCCAACATCCTCTATATCTAAGCATCTCTACATAGTCA
The DNA here is from genome assembly GCA_030068235.1 of Notoglanidium macrostoma. Classification (NCBI taxonomy): domain Eukaryota; kingdom Metazoa; phylum Chordata; class Actinopteri; order Siluriformes; family Auchenoglanididae; genus Notoglanidium; species Notoglanidium macrostoma. The sequence goes on from JAQQZR010040303.1 coordinate 7,198, forward strand.
CATCAGGATGTGGTGCGATGGTGAGCTGTGATGTTTGTTCACTCGTGTAATCACCTACACCTACTTATCTAAACACCAGCATGTTAATTTCCATTCAATCATGCAGTGTATTTTAAAGATTCAGTTGGTTCTCTCATTGCAAGGTTTTGCCCTTTCTTAACATCTTGCAATTCTGAGCATTATTTTCCGTTTTGACTTCTTGCGTTTTTCTTGCTTCCCATGGTTTTGATCCATTTTATATACGTATATTTCTCTGTTTGCCCATTCATTTAATCTTAATAGGATTCTGCCCGCTGATGCAGCCTGTAAATAAAGATTCTAATCACATTTACATCCACCTGCCTTGTAACAGAAAATCTTAGTGCTGATCTTCATGAGGCAATCACCAGCCAGGAAGAATTTTGGGTTACCATCAGTAAAAATTGGTAAAAAAAAAAAAATCTACCATCCATGCTTGAATTTGGAGCGGCCATGCTTCTGCCCTCACCTACAGTGTGTCTGACTGAATCCCCCTCCTCCTCTTTTGCTACTTGCTGGCAAAGCAGCGGAGTATGTTTCAGCCATCGGAGAACATCAAAGTCCCAAGGTAACAACATTGTTAGTATTTATTTTAAGCTGTCTCAGATCACCCATCAGAAAGGATTAGAGAGATTAAAGTACGCCCTCTACAGCTGCTACGCATGCACTGCATTTCCAAACCATTGCTCTTCTATTGGCTGGGATGAAATTATCATGTGCCCACTTAATAAAAATAAAAATATGCTTATTATAAAAATTTTTATTATAAAAATATAGCAGCTGTGCAAATTAGACTATTGACAGTTCAGTTGTTTGGTTTCAGGTGTCAGTGCTGATATGGGGTTTAGCATCCTGTTGGATCTGGCGCATGTGCTTGTGGACCTCCTACCGGAAGGCAGGAGGGAAAAACACAGTGAGACCGGTAAGTCCCTAATCATCTTAGTAGTTCTGCTAATGCAGTGCTGAAGAAAAATCTCCTGTAGGAAGAGCAATATCTAGTCAAGATGGTGATGTTCAGATGCCCTGCTGTTTCCATACCAGGAAGTGAGGCCGAAGGTAAGGATACTTTCAATGGCTCCCTTGTAAAAGGAGGTGAGGTGTGTAGAAGTTAGGTCTGCCATTCTGAGTATGCAGAGTGGGTGAAGTTGCTGTTGGGTTTTCTTCACAATGACCGAGGTGTTGGTGGTGAATCCGCTAGGTGCACACCCAAGATCTTCACATTGCTGACCTTCTCCAGAGCGGAGCCATCAATGGTCATTGGCATGTGATGATGTTGCCTGTTGTTCCTTCTGAAGTCAATCACCAACTCCTTGGTTTTGCCAATGTTCAGGCAAAAGGTTGTGGGCTCCGCAACCCTCAGACAATTTCTCCACCTCCATCCTGTAGGAAGACTCATCCTTGTTGGTAATGAAACACTACACTTTCATGTCATCAGCAAAATTATTTGTACAGCTGGAATTGAATTTGGCAATGGAGTTGTGAGTAAGCAGTGTGAACAACAAGGGCCTCAAAACACAACTCTGGTGTAAAACTGTGCTGTTCCAATATAGTTTTCTGCAACCCTTTTTCAGGAGCACTGTGAGCAGGGTGGTAATTGAGTTGAATCCTCTGATGAAGTACCAGTAGAAATTTGTGAACCCTAATAGTTTCTCAATGATTCTTGATTGTGCAGGGAGCGGGCCATTTGGGCACAGCCTTCACCTTGCTGTCATCCATGGTTATGCCCTTCTGGTTAAAGATGTACCGCAGGAAGGAAACTTGCACTTTTCATCCTTTATCATTTTCCCAGAGACACAACAGCACTTTCCTGACATGGTGGGCGTAACGTTCTATGGAGAGGGAGTATATTAAAATGTGGTCTATATAGGCGATCACAAAATTTCCCAATCATTTCTCGCAGAACATCATTTATGAAACACTGGGAAACTGAGGGGGCACAAGAGAGCACCTATGGCATGACCTAGTATTCGTAGGGGCCAGAGGTGCCAAAGGCCATCTTCCATTCATACTGGAACAAGAGAGAATGGATTAGGATATATTACTGAAATTTGATTTTAACTCCTGTAATCTATGCACAGGTGCAGCCCCCTGTCTTCTATACAAAAAAATAAATTGGCTGAGGCCATGGAGGTGAAGGTTCCGATATAGTTCTGTCAGAATGCTTCCTACACATAATTCAACATTGTTTTCTGTTTAACAAGGGACATGGAATATGCATTTTCAATAATTTAATTTAATAATTTTTAAATAATTGCGCATTAATTAATGTTGGGTTGTACAGACAGGTTGGGTTATTTTGCTGGGCCATTTCATATTATGTTATAATAAACAAGTGTTGGCGTCACATCCACCACATACTGTTCACCATCAAGCCACAAGAGGGCACCCTCCCACACCCTTTTGAACAACTTGTGCACATCAGTCTTGTGCTTCCCTTCATTTCCTGCTATGTTCTGTGTTTTCAGGTCTAAGTTGTTCAGCTTCTGTTGCCATGACTAATCTGTCTAATTCTTGTCTTGTACCTAGTTTTCATTTCACTAGCATTTTAATCCTTAAGTTACATTTGGCTGCTGTTACATTTACATTTACATTTATGTCATTTGGCAGAATCCCTTATCCAGAGCGACTTACATACATCTTATTTTATACAAGTGAGCAGTGAAGGTTAAGGGCCTTGCTCAAGGGCCCAGCAGTGGCAGCTTGGTGGTGCTGGGATTTGAACTCGCGACCTTCCGACCTTCTTAACCTCTGAGCTACCACAGACCCCACAGTTCCATCACATATGCATTGTGTGGCCCGTGGCAGCGCTTACAACTACATCTCAAAATCCAGTTCAAAAAAACTTCTGAAACTAGCTAAACAAATCCAAATATTGAGAACCTGAGACACATTTAGACTTTGAGTGCACTTACATTTTGTTGATGGAATTGTCTTGGATCTAATTCCAATTATTTGTTATTAATTTATTTAGTTCCCATTTTTTGACCACAAGGTGCAGTGATACATAAGGCATCATTATGAAGATATGGAGATTAATATGTGTTGAAAAGCTGATTTGCGCTCTCAGGCCCGCTGCAAACATTATCAAATCATTTTGAAACTAGCAATGAGTCTGCTCATTCCGTGTGTGTGTGTGTGTGTGTGTGTGTGTGTGTGTGTGTGTGTGTGTGTGTGTGTGTGTGTAGAAAAGCAAGCGATGACGTATCACTTGAGCAGATCACTTGACAATCCTGAGCAGGTTCATCTTGTGACGCAGCATTTGTGGAGATTTATTAAGATCCCCGGAAAAAAAAATCCCCTGATCTCATTCCCACAGAATGAGTGTGTGTATAGAAATAGCAGGTGATCAAACAAACAACCTCTGTTTGAACCCGTTTCGTGGAAAAGAGTTGTAAAATGGACAGGAAATGTCTCACGGTACTGGTCGATCTGATAGACCTGGTATTTGGGGATTGTATCATTTATTAGAACTGAGGAAGTCAAGTTTATTACTATGTCTTTTGGATTGTAGTTCGTATCATTTTCATGGTTTATTGGTAAATGGTAAATTGACAATTTGAACATGACCACACGACTTTAAAGCCCAATTGTGTTTTAGTGAAAAACGTTATTTGTGAATTCTGGTACAATTGCCCTTTTGGTGAAAAATGATTATTTTCATCAGTATCTTATTACTCATCAGTAATACTATTATTACTAATCAGAGTCTGCTGTAGAAACAGTAAATTTCCCCATAACGTCATGACCATAATTATAATATTAAGATCCTATGCTGGTGGATCTAACACTAAATAACAACGCGAATAGAAACTCATAAAAGTGTTATCCTTTACTATGGAGATATGGACTGTGCTTTCTTCATTGAGTCACCTTTTTGCATCAAACCTTTGAAGCACACGATAAAAAGCCGGTAAATACATTTACCTTTTGCACTGGAGAGATGAAGCAAATGGGCTTTTACTGGTAACAATAGGATTACCAAGCAAGTCAAAGTAGTGAAGCCAGTGTCACCCTTCAGTATGTATGCAGTGATGTTCTGCTTCAAATGTTGGGAGTGAAAATGGCTTAAAAATAAAGTTCACACTCAGACCAAAGACCATCTCCAGCACCATCTCGGACCCTCCTCCATCCCGAGCACAAAACGCTCGAACATGTTTTAAACCAGAAACGAATCCTGCTGATGAAAGCAAATCTCTCGCAGCATCTGAACTTTTGCAAAAGTCTAAGAGCTTGCAGGTGTTACTTAATTTAAGATTAAATGCGACCTTATCAAACGCAATCTTCTGTCTCACAGTGCTCATTAGTTTAGCTGCACTTTTGTATCAGGGACCACATTTTAATTAAGAACTCATAACTAATCATTAGTGAATACAGCGGTTATTATTCAACATAAGCAGCTTTTTTATTGTTCTCATATTCATACCATATACAGTAAGCATCATTAACATTTCATGGAAAACGTTCACAAGCAATGGCAATGTACGTCAGTGTGCAACTTTTACACTGCCTTGCAAAAGTATACGACCCCCCCTTTAAAATTCATCAGATTCTTCTGGATTACAAATGACACTTAGTTCCGGTCAGTCTGGTTTTAAAGTAAATGTTTGACATCAAAATTTATTACTCGGCAGCAGATCTTTAAAAAAAACAAAAAAAAAAAAACAGAGCGAGACGAATATTGCTTGTACAAGTGTTCAACCCCTTCAGGCCTTGTAGAACCATCTCGCTGCAGTCACAGCTTTAAGTCCGTTGCTGTATGCTGCTACCAGCTTTGGGATTCATTTTCACCCGTTCTTATTGGCAGATTTGCTCCAGATTCTTCAGGTTGGTTTTTGTTGACTGCAATTTTCAATAAGATTTAGACTTTTTAGACTTGTGATGTTTTTAACCTCTTTCCCATTACATTGTCCTGTGCAGTTTTTTAGCAGACTGTCGCATGATTAAAAAAAAAAGTCCCCAGAACATGATGCTACCATCACCATATTTCATTGTAAAGATGGTGTTAATTAAGATATGATCCGTGTTAAACTTGCACCACACGTAGCATTTTGAAACTCGCAAAAATATAGTATCTTGATCTTGCTCTCATCATACCCCAAAAAAAAAAAAACCCTCATCTTCACTTGATCTTTTGTACTTTCTCATGGCTCTTCATGAGCAATGCTTTCTTTCTCTGCATCCTCCCATACGCTGAGCTCCTGAAATGGCTGTACCGTGCACCTTCGCTCTCAGCCGCTGTACTCTGCAACTCCTTCTGAGAGACTGATGGCTCAGAGACCTGTCTCTGTCTTGTTTCTGAGCTTTGAAAATTTGCTGTAAAAGAACATGTGTTGGTAACCCTTCCTTTTATAATCCCCCAATTACCATGTATTAACCCTATAAATATATGGTAAATCATGGCATTTAATTACCACAGGTAATAAGGTAAATAGAGAGAAGGTACAACTGAAATACTCGTACTGCAATGCTATAGTTTCTGATAATAACCCAATAATATATAATAATCTATTTTATGGCAGGGTAGTGCAGTGGGTAGCTCAGTCGCCTCACAGCAAGAAGGCACCAGGTTGTGGAGTTCACATGTTCACCCCGTACTTGTGAGGGTTTGGATGGATGGATATATTTAGCGGGTAAAAACTTAGCAAGTAGAGAGTAAATGGTATAAGTTTCGACTAAAAGTACTGACAGGAAGTATTAATTATTCAGACATTTCGGATCCCTTTAAGGTGGAATTATGCAAGCCACTGTATATAAATTGTGCTGTGCATTACTGTCAGCAGAATAGAGAAAATTATAGGTTTTCAACGTAAAATTTTTATTTAAAAGATCAATTTTTCCTGCTATTTTCTGAAGTTGTCTGTTAGGAGATGTTTATTTAGCATTGCTTTGTAACAGTCAGAGGTAAAGATGTAGTTTAGGTTTTCAGACATCTTCAGGACAGAGGAGGTTATGCTGTTTGGGGTTTCTTGCTAAACTGCTGCAAGTGAAAACAGGAGCTAATGTGTTTAATGGACATTCCACTACATTAAATGTGACTACAAACTGATAAAAACTATGATATGACATTCTTTAAAAATTCCAAATTATTTGGGTCACAGGACTTATATGTCAGGAGGTGCTGTTACAGGAAAACTATTATGGGGTGGCAGTTACTGCACATCATCGTATAACCCTGTAGCTGATTATTTTCCAATAAGAACATGACATGCAGTGTTTCATTCATTACTCGTTGCATTTTAAGGTCATGAAATCATGTAACTTAGCCAACATGAATTGTATGTAATTTGTTTTTATTCATTGCATTCAATAGCATTGAATTCAAGCTTCACACTGAGAAGAAACAAATTATGGTGTGAATTGCATTAAACCTTTGCATGAATAGTTACTTAAAATGTATCGGCTTTGCATTTTTGCACATCAAAGCTGCAGAATTATAGCTCTTTATTTTTTCGTGGGGTCTTCAGGAACGCACAGTCTAGGGAACTTCAGCGTCGTAACACTGAAACAGACATAGATTAACACACACATTATCAGATTCTTATAACAGATCATTCAGAAGTAAAATAGATTTCATATCATTTATTATTTGCTATTATGATATAATAAAAGAGTAATACGTGTGTAAAAATGTCTAAAGGCAGATACTCACATGAAGCCTTGCTGTGCACAGTGGGTGTCCGTCTTTTTCACCTTCAGGATGTTTTGGGGAGGAATTTTGCCGGTGAAAAAGTTGAAACAGCAGGAGACCGGATAGGGCTCAGGCACTGCGCGAGAGGAACAGATAAACTCATCCAGGTTACACTGAGATTAATTTACACAATCATGATGACTCCATGACGACATGGAGACACTTTTGTGTAAGAAATTTAGCATTTCGAAGCTAAATAATAAAATAATAATAATAATAATAATAATAATAATAATCTATTTAAAAGTATTTCCCCCTCATTCTTTAGTATTATTTCTTTAATAATTAGCAAATTAATCATTAATTACTTTATTAACATATACAGAGTAGAATCACAAATTGTTTTCAGTAATGAGATTATTCTTTCATCAATGAATTATCATGATGCATGGTATTTTCTATAAGAGCAACAGTATCAATGCAAATATAAGCTTTTGTTATACTTATTTTTGTATTAAGCTGTGATCTGCACCTGTAGACATTAAATATGAAGTGTGTAATAAACTCACGGTTAGCGTCTGAGTAGAGCGCCATGATCAGGACGAAGAACAGGACCAGAAACACACGATTCGTCTTCATGTTCTCAGCAGGTGTGTGAAGCTCTCTGCTCTTCTCTCTCTAAGATCGAATTTGCTTGAGCAGGGTTTTACTGGCTCATTTTATACAAACTTTAATTGACGTCTACACACACGTCTTCAAATTATCACCTCCCTCATACAGGATGCTTATCAAACATCTGCTGATTAGAGATTTTTCTACAGGACAGTAACTACTACAGCCCTCCCCCATAAACATTAAGCACTGCTATACAGACTAGAGTTAAGTGCAAAAGCCGATTATTCCAACATTTAACGTGAGTTAGTTTTACAGATGTGAAGAAAGAAAGAAGTCATATGTACATTATAGTGAAATTCTATTCTTCACATATCTTCACCAGGTTCTTAGGAATGTCTATTATTATTATTATTATTATTATTATTATAACCATAAATACAATTTAAAAGTTGTGTGTATACAAGTTTTAATCTAGATCTCTAACACTCACTCTCTCTCTCTCTCACACACACACACACACACACACAAACACACACACACACACACACACGCACATGCACACACAAAGAAAAGGTGTGCGCTCCGCATAAAAGTCAGGTCTGTGCAGGAAACCAGCAAATTTACTTGTATTCTGCCAGAAAGAGTGGTCAAATATCCAACCAGAATTGTGCAGAAGTTTGTTGATGGCTACCAAAAGTGTCTTGTCAAGGTAACTCTTGCTAAGAGACATTTAAACAAATATTAGGTGTCCTGCATGTATGTTTATTACTCTGTATATATAATTTGGGCCGTATGTTGATTTTTAAACCTAAATTAAATTAAAACTTTTTGCACCAAGTTCTTGTTTTTTTTTCTCTAATAAACATGCTTGTTGTACAATCATTACGCCCTGACAAAAGAACAGTACAAATGATGATTGTATGTAAACTTGTGACTTGAGAACTTTGCTTGGTTATGATGCTGTGTTGTTATGTTATCTACCAAACTTGATATTAAATGCAATACTTTTTTAAAACATGTTTCCACAAAACCAGAAAAGACAAAACAAAGAACAAAGTCATTAGAGTAAAGAGGAATAACATTTGTGACGACAGCGGCTGCACAGCTCCGCCACCTGAGAAGAGCAAGCGGGAAACGACGCCACCTCAACTCCATGCAGCCATCCAGCACAGCGTCGCTGGCTAAGGAACATTCCAGATGCCACCCACAAGGGGGCAGGGTTGCGAATGCTGGCACAGCTGGTGGTCTAGTCGCCTCTATCGTCCTGCAGATGTCGGCGAGCTATATAAGGGGGAGAGCTCGACAGCTCAAATGAGTAAGGTTTTGCAATGGTGATTGGTTCTTTCCTCTGCCTCCACAGCCTCCCCGTGAGAGGAAATCCCGACTCTGCGTGTGCGTAAGCGAACACTTGTCTGCTGGATCAACTGCTCCAAGCTCAGCTACCCACAGCCGCCTCCCTCAGCACCTGTGCGGCTGCCCATTCCCATACGGCAGACCGCCATGACAGCCTTTAACTGCCTGCAAGCAGACTTTGTGTTGGTGTCTTCCATTGCACACTCTGAGTTTTGATTTATTTTACTTTTTACTCCTCAGTTCAGCCTTAATAAAAAAAAACATAAGTTTTCACCTTACCCCGTTGAGTCTGTGTCCACTTCGCTGTACCTCACACATTTTTCAACCCCAGAGAAGCTTTAGGTTCCATAAGCAGTGGTTTATTAAACAGCATCCAAAATCATACACAAAACAGAGTCCATATATCAAATCAGGAATAACTCAAGAGCATAAACGAGACAGGAAACATAACTAACGAGGATAACAAAAGCTCAGAAACTACACAGTGGATATGAACTGTACATAAACCTGTGTGTGTGTGTGTGTGTGTGTGTGTGTGTGTGTGTGTGTGTGTGTGTGTGTGTGTGGTGTGCTCAGAACAGGAACAGGGTTACCCTGGGTGTCTCTCACATTTAAAACCACTGCTATTTATGTATAAAATGAGCCAGTAAAACCCAGCTCAAGCAAATTAGATCTTAGAGACAGAAGAGCAGAGAGCTTCACACACCTGCTGAGAACATGAAGACGAGTCGTGTGTCTCTGGTCCCGGGCGTCGTCATGATCATGGCGCTCTACTCAGATGCTCAGCGTGAGTTTATTTATTTTTTAGTTTTTGGTACAATTGTACGATCATGTAGCGGCCTAAAATATACAGATGTTAATAACTACAATTCCAAAAAAGTTGGGATGCCGTGTAAAACACAAAAACAGAACGCAGTGACTTTGCAGATCGTTTTCAAACTACATTCAATTGAAAACAATACAAAGACATTTCTTTTTAAGCCTTTTTTTTTTTTTTGTAAATATACACTCATTCTGAGTTTGATGCCTGCAACACATTCCAAAAAACTTGAGACAGGGGCAACAAAAGATTGGGAAAATTGTGGAATACGCAACAAACACCTGTTTGGAACATTCCACAGGTAAACAGGTTAAAACTACACTATGTAGGATTTTGGGGGAATTTATTAGCAGAAATGGAATATAGTATTTATAAGTATGTTTTCATTAGTGTACAAATACTTGTGATTATGAACTGTTGTGTTTTGCTTTTCTACAAGTGGCAGCGCGAATCCGGTAGAAAGACAAAGAAAATGGAGTGGCTAACGTGTTTGAGGACCAAACTTTGTAGGAAACTTTGGAGGATCATATTTATTATTTAACACAAGAAACAGTAAGAGAGCATGAATCCTCTACAAAGAAGCCAAAGCATGAAGCAAAATGAGGCGAAATAGGGACAACGTGGCAAAACGCAAGGATAAACAAAACACTGTGTGGCTTTTCCCTGATTGAAATCACTGATGAGAGACTAATGCTTTCAGAGTGATGTTGAAGTTGCCTGTTTGTGCTGGACAGGAAATTCGATTTAAATAATGTTAAAATATCGCTGCATGATACTGTTCCTATAGTACTTATATAATCACTCATTCACATCGCTGATGTTTCCCAAGTAATGACTTCCATTACACTGTAATAACACACCAAATATAGGTTTATAAATACAAACCTCATTGCTTGTTTTGAAGGGTTTCTATCTTTTCCTTTTCTTTTTGAGCAGCAGACGCAGCAGCAGCTCGGTTAGCTCCGCTTCCGTGCCTGGCCCGGAGCAATCCTCTCCCTCTTTCTTTCTCTCTTCCTCTCCCTATATCTCTCACCTTGTAATGTTACTGGGTGGTATATCTAATATATGACGCTTCAAATGGAGAAAAAAACCAAATGTATCCTAATAACATTCGCAATAAAAAGCTACGAAAAAGTAACAATAATATTCTCTAGCAACAAAACACACCATGCATCTTACATGGAAGTTATGACCTGTCATAACCTCATCAGTTTACTCCATGAGGTGATAGATGATGACATCATTTTGTCTGCACTCTGCTTGTACACTGCAAGCACCTGATGGCCACCGTACCTTCTAGTACGCACCTGGGACGGGAGGGGTGAGGGAGGGGCATTCAGTTGACTGCAAATCTGCAACCTCACCGCTAGAAAGCAGAAATCCTACATAGTGTAGCTTTCATTAGTAGCAGGTAGTGAGTGTCATGATTGGGTACAAAAGGAACATCACTGCTCACAAGCAAGGACACCAACATACAGTTTCTCAACATTTCAGTTTCTCAATGTCCAATTGCAAGACATTTAGGGATTCGCCTTCAACAATACATAATATCATTAAAAGCTTAAGAGAATCTGGAGAAATCTCTGCTTGTAATGGGCAAGTCCAAAAACCAACATTGAATAGGTCTGATGAGTCCACATTTCAGATTGTTTTTGGAAATCATAGCCGTCGTGGCTCCAGGCAAAAGAGGAAAAGGACCATCCAGATTGTTACCAGGGCAAAGTACAAAAAGCCAGCATCTGTGATGGTAGGTTGGTGTGTTAGTGCCCATGGCAGGGGTAAGGCACCATTAATGTTGAAAGGTACATAGAGGCTTTGGAGCAACATATGGTGCCATCCAGATGATGTCTTTTTCCAGCAAGATGATGCCGAACCACATTCTGCATGTGTTACAGCAGCATGGCTTCATAGTAAAATAGTGTGGGTAATAAACTGGCCTCCCTGCAGTCCAGACCAGTGTGTGGCGCATTATGAAGAGCAAAATACAACAACAGAGACCCCAGACTGTTCAGCAACGCAAGGCATATATCAAAAAAGAATGGAAAAGAATTTCCCTTTCAAACTACACCAGTTAGAATCCACAGATAGAGGTAGAGTTAGAGTTCCCAAATACTTACTGAGTGTTGTTAAAAGGAAAGGTGATGGAGCACGGCGGTAAACACGCTCCAACTTTTATGGAACGTGTTGCAGACATCAAATTCAGAATGAGTGTATATTTACAAAAAACAATAATGTTTATTAAAGTTTATTTAAAGTTTGAATAGTATATAAATTGTCTTTGTATTGAATTTAATTGAATATAAGTGGAAAAAGCTTTGCAAATCATTGCATTCTTTTTTTATTTATGTTTCACGCAGCATAGCAACTTTTTTGGAATATTTATTTACATGTGCAAGGGCATAGATTCGATTTGGAAATGGCAGGAACATAAATTGAGTCTGGGGATATATATAAGTCCCAGAATATATATATATATATGTACACTACCAGTCAAAAGTTTGGACACACCTTCTAATTCAATGTTTTTTTCTTTATTTTTATTACTTAAAAGATGCTTCATGTCTTAAAGTAATGATGGACTGTT
>JAQQZR010040807.1:0-19165 GCA_030068235.1 Notoglanidium macrostoma
ATCTGCATGTCTTTGGACTGTGGGAGGAAACCGGAGCACCCGGAGGAAACCCAGGCATGCACGTGGAGAACATGCAAGCTCCACACAGAAAGACACCCTGGGTGACGCGTGGCTCGAACCCAGGACCTTCTTGCTGTGAGGCGACAGTGCTAACCACTGCAGGGTGGCTAACAAAAAGCCCCATTACTACAAATAGAATATGGCATCACGATTTAGGTTTACATTTCACCTGAATCAGCCACAAACGTTATGGAATGAGATGCTTTGGACTAATGAGGCCAAAAGGAAGATGGTTGGCTTCATGGGAGAGCTATGGCCTAAAGGTTAAACCAGTCTCCAGTTTGATTTTTCCCGGAAGGAAATATGTGTGCGTAGCGGAGTGAATGAACAGTACGTACCCCCTAAAGAACCCCCCAAAAAAATCAAGCACAGTGATACTTAATGTAAAAAACAGTGTTACATGGACTGCAATCGTTGAGACAATGATGAACTCCACTTTATAACAGAATATTCTTGAGACAAATGGTAACTTAAACTGGTCTGAAACTGGGTTGAACAACAGGACAATGATCTCAATGATCCACAACAGCAAATTGACACCCGAATGGCCAAAGAAGACAATAATCAAGATGTTGGAAGGTGTTATGCCTTGTACAATTTCCACTGACTTCTATAATTCTGGTATAATGACTTCAGTGTTGTGTCTCCTGTGCCTCCTTGACTTCTGTAGTAGTCCCAGACTTTTTAAAGGAGCAAATCGCACACATAAACGTCCTGTACTGCTGCCTCACCTGGATGAGAAAGGGCATAACAGTCAAATAGCATAGAATGAATTGATAAAATTCTCAAGGGCACTGGTTCCCAAGCCAGGTTCTGGAGTCCCTCTTGGAGAGGTTCTGTTTCCTCTGTTTCCATCACACCAGAATAAATTAACCATCTAATTACCAATCCTGTTTTGGACGAAAACAATAAAATTTGGAGGCTATATTGTACTTTATCCTTTTTATCCTGTTTGATCTTTAAAATCCAGAAAGCACTAATTAATCTTTTTTTTGTTTGTTATATTTGTTTCCTTATATATGCAATACCATTGTGCTAGAGTAGATAAGACAGGTGAGTCTCTTTCGGTTGAATACTGACCTGTTGGTTGAGAAGACTGTGGACAAGGAAGATGAAGGTGCCCTGCTGGGAGTTGAGAAACAGGAAGGTGTTATATAAAACCCCATTCTCATTGGGAATATACAGGAGAATCCAGTAGCAGCCAAGGATGATAAACTGGGCCAGGCTTTTAAACATCACATTCATTATGAGATCTTTATCATCAGTGTTCCTCCTCTGCAAGCTCTCATTTCTTAGGCGTTTCAGTGTGAAAATCATGATGATGATGATGATGAAGTAGAGAATCACATTTGACTGCAGAGGAGAATACCATAAATAATCAGGACAATAGGCACACAGGACAGTGAACAATTAGAAACAGAGAAGAAAAACTAGTGCAAAAAAATGTGGCCTGTAAACTGTGATAGTGGTGATTTTTGTAGCAGTGATGAGAGTTGTGATAGTATATAGTAAAGTGTCCAATAGCAGCAATTATAAAGTGCAGGTGTACAGTGATGGATGTACACTGACAACTGTTAGCAATATTGATCAGTTCAGTTGAGTGTTGAGAGGCAGCACTGTGTTGAATATTCTGACTGGCTCGGAGAAGAAACTGTTGTGGAGTCTTGTGGTGGTGGCACGGATACTCTGGTACCTTCCACCAGATGGCAGAATGCTCAAAAGACAATATAAGGGGTTGTCCACCATGCTGGCGGTCTTGTGGATACAGTGCTTGTTAAAGGAGGCATTGATGATGGGTAGAGATTTTCTCAGCAGTCATTGTCCACTGTAGGGTCTTGCGATCAACTGCATAAATAAATGGACTGTATGCTAACATTCACTTCTATTTTATAAAAATGAAGTCAAAATTCCTCCACCTTGTTGTCAAATTTGCAGCCAGAGTCTGCATAGTAGTGATTTTCTCCTTCCAGAGTTTCTACAGTAGAGATGAGAGGCAAAGTTGTTCCTTTGCTACGCCCGCCCCCTTCTCCAGTAGAAATGATCAGACGAATACGGTCACATTATAAAATTCTCTTTATTACAACTATCCAGACAGTTGCATAGTTTAAGCTGGAGATATTTCATTAATATGGATGTGTATAGTAAGAATATCACATGAACTGAAAATTTGCAGACGGGTGGATGTGAATAACATGGAATGAGCCGACAGACATCTCAACATGGTGTGTTAATAACTCATTATTTGGGCCACATGGCTTCCGGCTGCACTGTAAACTAATCAACTACTGATAAAATCTACCCTAAGGTTAATGGTAGTGTGTGTTCACTAATGAACAAATGGCTTTAGCACAAATTTTGATAGCTGGCTGACTGGATAGCTAGCATGATTGCTATATGGCTAAGAAGCTAGCTCAATTAATCTTTTCCTATGACATGTCTTTCAACATCTTTCACATGTTTCAAATGTTTTAAATAGAAATGGCTTTATTCATGCATGTGTCCAGAAACATTCAAATAAGTAGGTATATGATGGTAAATTATGTGGTGTAGTTAACTAGTCTCTTTAAGGAGTCGGTCAGTCAAGTGTGGCCATGCCTTCATACTTTACAGTAGAGTAACATTTAAAAAACTATTTTCCAGGGGGGGAAATAAAAAAAAAAAACTATGCAGATATAAGCATAGAAACAACTAACTGTTCAAATTATACACTGTTAAAGGAAAGACAGTTTAGACGTGACATGGAAAATACGCTGTTTTGTCTTTGAAGCACATGGGGATGGGCGGTGCTAAAAATTGTACTGAAGCCAACCAGCAGGGGTGCTAGACCTGAAGTGGTTTCACTTTTTAGAGATGATGCAATGTTGATTTTTTAGACATTCGATGGGTTTTGCAGTGTGCGACTGTGCAGTTTCCATATCAGACAGACTTCTTAAAGGCGAGATGACAGATTATAGCCAACGTGTCATCTAATGAGTTTTCTCAGGCTACCTCACATATGTGTCTTAAATTCTTGGTTTTAAAAACAAGATTATATTGTTTTATATTGCTAAATCATTGTTTCACTGAATAAGGCATGTTTCATCGTTTAAAATGTTGCAAAGAAGTCTGTAGTACTCACAGCAACAATGAAAAGTATGGGGATGTCAAAGATATTCATATTTGTATCTTGAGTTTCCCAGCAACTATAGGGAGGAAAAGACATATAGTTCATATTCAGTTTAAAATGAATCAACTTGGAAAATATTAGAACAAAATGTGAAACATTTAGAACGAAACGTAGTGATGTAAACTTGTGATTTAATAGGCATTGTGATGAAAATGAGCTAAACTCTCATAAAGAGCCCTCACACTCCAAACTTACTCTTCAATAAAGGAATTTTGTGGAAAGACTAGAGTGCACACAATCACTACAGCCAGGGGAATGAGGTATCCAATCATGTACAACCATTTCAAGCTATGCACCTCCCTCTGGTTCGGTGTCATCTTTGTCAGGTTCTTCACAATCAGGAAGAGCAGCAGAGTCTCAATGAGCATCCATACAAAAGCAGAGATAAAGAAGAACCATCGGATGCCTATCATAACTGCACAGGCTTGCTGGAAAACAAAAAACAAATGGTGAGGACATGTCCAGGCATTCATTTTTACCCGCTATAGATGTTTACAGGTGAGAATAACACGCACCGGGGGTTGTAGATGGGTCTGGAAAAGAGTTTTGAGCAGGTCGATAAGGTGAAACAGCAGGAGATTTAAACTCAAGTTTATCAGAGCTGTCTTGGTCCCTCTTTTATCGTGACAATAAAAATCAAATGTCAGTAGACACAAGGTCAGGAAGACAACTCCTACTGCTTTAGCCATGGACATGTTCAAGACATGGTTACAGTGCAGGGACACTGTGGCGCCAAATAGTGTCTGTGAGAAAAAGGAGAGGAGCAAACAGAGGAACATGCTTTATGTCTTAACATGGTAAAAAATCATCACCACCATCATTCATTATTTGACTATTGTACTAAGAGCACCATTACTTAATTAGTTTATAATGCAACTGTTCAATAAACTCAATTTTCAAAATTTTGTGTATTTTTTAGATCAATAAGTCATTATTATTTCTCCAGACTGGTACTTGTATGGATTATACTTATACTGGTTTCTTACCTTACATGGAATGATCTCCATGATGAGAGCAAACACTGACAGGTGATCACAGGAGCACACAGTGTGAGTGCTGTTCGTCTGTGGAACAGCACAGCCATCTTTAACCCATTCACGTCCTTTCCAGTACACACAGGAAAGACTACCTTCAGGATCTAATGCCTAATCAATGGAGATGTTTATTTAAAGGATTATTTAAAGTGATTATAAAACTCAAAAAAAAAAAATAGATCATTTAACCTACACTGATGTGTTTGAAGATAAGTTTGACAGGTTTGGAAAGGTGTGTGTTTGTGGTTTTAGGAAGTGTCACTGACACCACAGTAGACATCAGCGTTTTCCTTGTGTTGGCAGCTGTGTTGAAGAACGTAGGTTTCAGGATGTCTGCCACATTGGTGTAGCTCATGAAGGCCACAGCAGCTGATCCTGAAGTTACCATAAAATTGAACTTACAAAGGAAGATCTGTGTATAAACACTGTGAATTCAAATCTGATTACATTTTAATATGTATCAGTACTTTAATTTCATCAATATTTACACATGCTGTTGGTGTGTAGAAGGATTTCTGCACATCCAGTTAGTGTAAGACCGCCATGAGATATTAAATTGAGGTCAACATCAGGTTGTATGCATATATTTTACTGTTCTCTTGGATTAATTAATTTGTTGCCGTTAATTTCTGGTCCGTTTCATGTTGTAAATGATGTAAAGGTTAAGATGACCAAGGCCAGATAAATTAAGCGTCATTAATGAGGTGCCCCCAGAGAAACATGTAAATAAATAAATATAGGAGTCAATATATCCAAATTTATGTATTAATTTCTAACATCCTGTCTAATTAGATAGTGTGAGTTTTCTGCCCATGGTAACCTGGCCTTCTCCAGTTTCTTCCCACTTTCCAAAAACAAGCCAGTATGTGGATTGGCTAAGCTAAATTCCTTTTAGGTGTGTGCATGGTGCCCTCTGATGACCTGGCACTCCATCCAGCCAGGATCCCTGCTTCACATCCAGCTCCACAGGATCGGTTGTGGATCCAGTGTGATGGTGGCAGTTAGTAGTCGATTAGATGACTAATGGATAACTAATGTCCTCCTATAGTACTGAATAAGCAGTTGCTGAATAATTTTGAAATCTCATTTTGAAAGCACTTGAAGTAGGTAATGAAATGTACTTACTCCACTTTTAAAGAGGGTAAATTTAACCAGATGTAATATACTCACGTAAATGTCACTATACCTTTGTTATTCTTTGAAAGCCCAATGAGATCTATATCCAAGGAAGCGTTGCTTAAACTGAGTTGGGGAATGGACGAAGCATTAGGTTCATCCACCACGAATACCTGAACCTCTGGAATGATATAAATAAAGGGTCAGCTGCTCTACAGTTAGCAACTCTGTTCTATAGGATACATGAGATGTTCTACAGAAATGATGCAAAACTGTGCTCTTCCCCTCAAGAAAAGTGTTCTTCAGAATCAATTAAAAATATTTGAAACAATAAAGCGATAACTTTGATTATCATGGCCTTACAGTGCATGTTCTTTTCTATAAAGTACCAAGTAATATGAATGAACGAAACCTTCTTCTGGTGTTATATCTTTTATACGATGGATTCGTACCTAAATTTGGAAGCGAGATGCTGGTGGTGTTGTAGGTGTCTGTTTCTCTCACCAGTGTAGACACTAGTTTTTCATTTAGATCCAATACAGCTTTTCCATAGTACATCAGATCATTTTGCTCATTAGTGTTGCCTTTCACACGACTCATAAGGTTCATTGTAAAATTCAAATAACGATCCACAACCTGACAGAAAGATATGCGATAATTATTTGTGTGTAAATGTTTATGATCCAACAACACAAAATATGGCTCACCTGTTTTGGTAATTCCTGAGCGGTGTTGTGCTCAAATTGATTCAAGAAATTCCTTGTGCATGGATCTGTAGATGTAACCTGGGTAAAAAGAATTATCTTTGTCAACACTAATATTACCGTGTAGGGTTTTTACTTAGATGCATTAAACATGTCCACTACCTGAGGCATGCCTAATGCCTGCATTAAGGTGTCTTACCCTGCATGGGTCAGTCTCCATAATAAGCACAAACGTAGCCAGGCGATTACATGAGCACACTGTGTGGCTGCTGTTAGTCTGTATGACGTCACAGCCATCTTCAACCCATTCTGTTTCGTTCCAGAACACACACGAGAGACTGAATTCAGGTTCTAACTCCTAGCCAAGGGAGAAGGGTGATACATCTTATTAAAAGTTTTTATCACAAATTAATATAAAACTTTCCTTGAATAAAACCTACATTGATGTGTTTCAGGGTGATGTTGACTGGTCTGATGAGATTTTTGCTGGTGGTTTGCGGTAATGAGACTGATACTACAGAAGACATGACAGTTTTCTTTGTTTGGATAATAGTGTTGAAGAAAATAGGTTTTAAGATGTCTGACATGTTGTGGTAGCATATGAAGGACACAGCAGCTGATTCTAGAAATTAAAATAAAATGAAAGTTCATATATATATATATATATATATATATATATATATATATACCAAGTGGCCCTATGCCTTAAGCACCAGTCTATCATTGCCCCATTGAAGGCATGAGATTCAAGAACAATATAACATTCTGAAATGAGGAGATGATAGAATTGGAAAAAAAGATACACCTTTATTATTCTTTGAAATCCCAATGAGATCAATATCCAGAGAGGCGTGGCTTGTGATGATCGTGGGGATTTTATTGAAGGTGATATTCGGTCCAACTGCAAATACTTGAACCTCTGAAAAGTTATAAATTTATATTCAGCTGTGTTCTAAACTTATCCTAGAGTATTTAGTATAAAAATTGGTTTCAGATTCTGTATGCAACATGCTGAAAAATCAATATAAATCATAGTAATCTGCAATTTTACTTGACCTGTACCTGCACTTGTATATTATTTATAAACAGGTTCTGTACCTGTCGTTTGGAAAGAGATGTTGATGAACATGTAGGTATCTGTTTTCTCCACCAGGGTAGACACCAGTTTTGTATTGACTTCCAATACTCCATTCCCAAAGGATATCAGATCATTTTTTTCAAAATCAACTTCTTTAACGCGAGTTGTAAGATTTTTTATTATGTTCAAATATCGTTCCACAAGCTATCCAACAGCCAGAGAGACTCCCATTAGTACATATTAAAAGGCATTAAACTTTCCAATAATGTACTTTTTAAACCCGGAATCAGGACCAAAGATGTCTCACCTCCTGTGGCAATCCTTGAATTGTATTTTTGTGAATTTGGTCCAGGAAGTTCTTTGTGCACTCTGCTGTCAAATTATCCTAGGTTTGGAAAAAAAAACAAAAAAACAACCTCATTTATTTATTTTTGAAGTAATTCTGTGGTGATTAAAATCCAGTCATAAATTAGTACATCGATACAGTACACTAAATTTCAGCACGATCAAACTTTCAGTTTCTGAGAAATAACCAAATTCCCCACCCATGTTCATTGATTCTACTCCAAACTTTACACATCACCTCAAAATCCTTTGCCATATGTGCATTTCAAGTGTAGTTTTGTGTAATTCCATTTAGGCACTCATTCAGTACAGCTGTTTGACTAAACCACCACCCACTTGTGTAGATTGGCATGTGTTGGCCATGCTGTTTACAACATTCAACATATTTTGAACAATTATTACATTTCACACTCTCGTCCATATTTTGACACCAAATATGTGACATTCTGACAAAAATCTTAGGACTTATTTGTAAAGTAAATTGGAGTGGACATAACTAAATGATTCAAATAGCAAATTTTTTTTTTAGTTTAGCCAAGGAGTCAGCACTAACAAGAAGTTTCACCGTGGCTTTCATTTTCTAAGCGATATCTTCAATGTTGTAAACTGAATAACCCCTGGTGGCCAATTTGAGTATGGTTGTGTCAGATAGTAGTGGGTCAGCACCAATGAAGTAAACATCAATAACAAATGTGTTTGAAAATATTCAATAAAATATATGCAATAAAATGTTACATAAAACTGTAAACCTACTCTTTGAATATATTCGGTATTCACATATATTCAGTAAACATGTTTAAATACAGCCGTGGCCAATAGTTTTGAGAGATTTTCATAAAGTCTGTTGCCTCAGATTTCATGATGGCAATTTGCATATGCTCCAGAATGTTATGAAGAGAGATCAGATGGATTGCAATTAACTGAAACATCCCTCTTTGCCATGAAAATTTACTTAATCCCCTAAAAAACCCATTTCCACTGCATTTCAGCCACAAAAGGAGCTGCTGATATCATTTCAGTGATTCTCTCATTAACACAGGTGAGAGTGTTGATGAGGACGAGGCTGGAGATCACTCTGTCATGCTGATTGAGTTAGAATAGCAGACTGGATGCTTTAAAAGGAGGGTGGTGCTGGAAATCATAGTTGTTCCTCTGTAACCATGGTTACCTGCAAGGAAACACGTGCAGTCATTATTGCTTTGGAGAAAAAGGGCTTCACAGGTGAGGATATTGCTGCTAGCAAGAACCTAAATCAACTATTTATCCGATCATCAAGAACTTCAAGGAGACAGGTTCAGTTGCTGTGTTGAAGGCTTCTGGGAGCCCAAGAAAGTCCAGCAAGCGCCAGGACCATCTCCTAAAGTGGATTCAGCTGCGGGATCGGGGCAGCACCAGTGCAGAGCTCGCTCAGGAATTGCAGCAGGCAGGAGTGAGAGCATCGGTATGCACAGTGAGGAGAAGACTTTTGGAGGATGGCCTGGTGTCATGAAGGACAGCAAAGAAGCCACTTCTCTCCAAGATAAACATCAGGGACAGACTGATATTCTGCAAAAGGTACAGGGCTGCTGAGGACTGGGGTAAAGTCAATCTCTCTGATGAATCACCTTTCCGATTATTTGAGGCATCCGGAAAAAAATTGTCCGGAGAAGAAAAGATGAGCGCCACCATCAGTCCTGTGTCACGCCAACAATAAAGCATGCTGAGACCAGTCATGTGTGCGGTTGCGTCTCAGCCACGGGAGTCGGCTCACTCACAGTTTTGCCTAAGAACACAGCCATGAATAAAGAATGGTACCAAAACATCCTCCGAGAGCCACTTCTCCTGACCATCCAAGAACAGTTTGGTGAAGAACAATTCCTTTTCCAGCATGATGGAGCACCGTGCCATAAGACAAAAAGGGATAACTAAGAGGCTCGGGGAACAAAACATTGACATTGTGTGTCCATGGCCAGGAAACTCCCCAGACCTTAATCCCATTGAGAACTTGTGGTCAATCCTCAGGAGGCGGCTGGACAAACAAAAACCCAGAAATTCTGACAAACTCCAAGCGTTAATTATGCAGGAATGGGCTGCCATCAGTCAGGATTTGGCCCAGAAGTTGAATGACAGCATGTGAATTGCAGATGTCTTGAAAAAGAAGGGCCAACAGTGCAAGCAAATATTGACTCTTTGCATAAACTTGTCAAAAAAGCCTTTGACACTTATGAAACGCTTGTAAATAAACTTCAGTATATCATAGAAACATCTGACAAAAAGATCTGAAAAGCCTTAAACAGCAAACTTTGTGAGAACCAATACTTGTGTCATTCTCAAAACCTTTGGCCACGGCTGTACTCACTTGCTTGTCAATAACCTTTCTATTTATTGCGTATTTGAACAGAAGCAGTAGGTATAAATTATGCTCTTTTTTTTAGCATTCACTTGATTAACTTAATTAATTCTTATCCTTGTTTAGATTGAAATTATAATATTTCATTCCTAGTTACCAGTCCTGATACCTATTGGTGCTGGATGTCTTATACTGAGGATTGCTTACCCTGCATGAGATGGTTAGCATGAAAAGAGCCAGGGCTCCTGGTTCATTACAGGAACACACAGTGTGAGTGCTGTTGGTCTGTGTGACCATGCAGAGACTTGTATTCCATCCGTACCAGTCCCAAAGTACACAGGAGAGAATGCCCTCGGGGTCTGTAGCAATATCCTGGAAAATGACGAAATGAGAAAAACTAATATTAAATAACTCATATTAAATAAATATTAAATCACCAGAAACATATTTAAATCACTTACATTGATATGTTTAAGAGTGAAGTTGGCTGGTTTGATGAAGTTTTGGTATGGGGTTCTGAGAAGATTTACTGTCACCACAGTAGTCATGATGGTTTTATCTACATAGTCGTCAACTATGTAGAAGCTGGGTTCCAGTCTGTCTGCTACGGTGGTGTAGCTCATGAAGGTCACAGCTGCTGATCCTGTAGTTACATTTAAAACAGAGAGCGAGTTCACTTTCTGCAGATTTTCTTTATATTACTTGGTAATAAGAAAAAGTAATATTTTTGGTAAATTCCGGTGGTTTGAGAAGAATAAACTACTCGGAAAAATGTATAAAACTTTCTCTTATAGCAAACTGAAATCTAACATTACATTCTTTTGCATCCTCAAGACAGAGGCGATATTATGTCTTCTTAATAATGCATTAAAATGCGACTCCAGTGTGCTGTTAAATTGAACTGATTTATTTGAATCTTTCTAGCTCAGGTGGTTGCGTCCTAGGTGACTGATATTAAAAGATTTGCTACTTTTAATAAAAATGTAACATTTTAATTTTATATAAAATTAAATTTGCTGGTCTTTTCCTCAAGAATAATTAAATGTGTTTTTAAAAGAGAGTTGTAGTAGTGACAGTGATGTTCATCTGCTTAAAGGTCAGCAATTTTGGTAAAAGGTTCTTTATAACTAGCAGATTTCAAACAAACCCTGCTTCTCCGCTCAGTCTTCATTCCAAAGCCATGGTTCTAAAACATGTGCACATTGTCCAGGCTAATAGCCATCCACAATTAGTCAGAAAGAAGATACTATAGTGCTATTACTACTATACCATCTTTGTTCTTTGAAAGCTCAATGAGATCAATATCCAGAGAGGCGTGGCTTGTGTCGAGTCGAGGGGTTTCACTCAAGGTGACATTAGGTCCGACCATGAAAACTTCAACCTCTGGAAAATAAAAAATAAATGAATGTTCAACTGAGTTCTAACTCTATTCTTTAACATACATATTCTCTTATTGGCATCAATCAATTCCATATTGGAAGTGCTCAAATGTTTGCTCAAGAACAAAGCATAAAGCTAAAACAATATAAAGCAAAATTTTATAAAATACATATATAGAAACATTCATATAGATGTATAAAATGTACCACATAGGTGTAACGTTATATAATTCAGTAACAGGTTCCATACCTAGTGTTTGGAGAGAGATGCTGATGGAATCGTAGCTATTTGTTTCCTTCACCAGTTTGGATGCCAGTCTTTCATTTACATACAATAAAATATATCCGTAGAATTTTGACGCAGATTCTTTTTTAACGCGTGCTGTCAGGCGCATTGTTGTGGCCAAATAGTTTTCCACAGTCTTCACACCAAACAGAGAGATTTCCATAAATCAAAAGCCCATTCTGTCCAGAAAAGCCAATTTACTAACAAATTTGTCCAAGTTGGAGAATCAAATATATCTCACCTGCTGTGGTAATTCTTCAGGGATGTTTTCCGAAAGAAGAAACAAGAAGTACAATGGACAATATTCTGTTAACCCACTCTAGAGAAAATAGTAAAAATCAAAGGACATTTTGAAATCAGTTCTAATGTCTAATCAGATCAGTGCATTTGGCAATCAGGAATGTTGACTCAGAAAATATACAAAAGTAAAACGAAAGCATCTTCCCAGCAACAGCAGTTTGCGCAACAGCTCATTTCTTTTCTGTTGCGTAAGATCAATTTAAAGTCACTTTGCAGTCTTACTGCTTGACCTCTAGTGTTTTACATGCTTATATTGTATCTGGCAACATAAGCTAGCTGATCACTATGTACAGAACTGACAATAACAAACTGCCTGTCTAATGTTAGCTACCTACCTAAAAAGTGCTTACTATTAATCTAATCTTTTTGTTGTTGTTGCTGTTGTTTTTACAACCAAGTCGTAACCTTCTAGCAGACATTTGGACCTTTATTGTAACAATAAGTTTTTTTATGAAATGTGCAATATATCTGAAAAAAAGATATGTGTCTAGCATAAAATCAGCTAATAATGATATAATGTTTGTTATTTAATATTATTATTTATTACCTATTATTATAAATTAATTTTTTTTTTACGAAAAAATGAAACGGTGCCAACAATTCTGAAGTTGTTTATACATGCACACAGGGGTCTTACCATGCACGGGTCAGTCTCGCTGATGAGAGCGAACGTGGTAATGTTATAACAAGAGCAGACGGTGTGAGTTCTGTTGGTCTGTGTGATGTAACAGATAGGGTCCGTGTGCGCGCCCCAGCCCATGCAGGACAGAACGGCTTCCGGGCTCAACTCCTTGCCAATGGAGAAAGCATCAAAATAAACTCTTTCAAATACGTTAAATGAATATGAAAGCTATTAATAGTATGTAAAAGAAAAACCATACATTGATGTGTTTGAGGGTGAAGTTGACAGGTTTGCTAAGCTCGGTGTAATATGTATTGGGAAGTGACACAGAGACCACAGCGGACATCAGGGTTTTTTGCGAGTCGATCAATATGTTGTAGAAATTAGGTGTAAAGATGTCTGCCATATTGGTGTAACTCATGAATGCCACAGCCGCTGATCCTGAATAAAAAATAGTGCAGGTTAAAATTGCTAAAAGTGTTTAAATATGTTCCTAAGCTACGGAAGGGTGAAGTAGCCAAATTGTGAGAAGAACTTTGGCGTATGTTATTAAATATACACAGCTCTTAAAAAATTACTGTACCTTTATTAGTGTTTGAAATTCCAACAAGATCGATATCCATAGAAGCGTGGCTTGTCGTGAATGTTGGGATTCCTCTTAAAGTGAACTTGGGACCAAGCGTGAAAACCTGAGCCTCTGGAAAGATATTCCTCATCTTTACTCCCAACACAAAAGTGTGTACATTTAGGACTAAAAGCCCATTACTAAAAACATTGCCCCTGTTAACACCACATAATAGCCACCTGATGTATGAATGCACCCTTAATAAGCTGCCTGTGGCATTTTAACATGTAATACTAGTTTTTGTTGTTGTTGTTGTTGTTGTTTGCCAGGTCAATCCGGCCATTTTCTCAGTAGGTATAAATGCGAATAAATATGTATATGTATGAACAAATAATGTGTACAGTAAAAGTTGTATGAATTTGCGGGACTAGTCTTTTAGTAAAGTAAAAATGAATTAGTACTAGGACCAGACTGTTATTCTTCAGGATATATTGTCTCTCACTGAATTGTCAAAGCAAATCTGAAATTGCGCATCGCTGGAACTGTATCGCTGGAGGTTCCACAATGCAGAAGCAGATTTCTTACCAAAATTTTGGACAGAGAAGCTGATGTCGCTGTAGGTGTCTGTGTCCTTCACCAGCGCAGTCACCAGTTTCTCATTTGTATTCAATAAATCTTTCCCAATGGAGATTAGATTACTTTGGTCAGTAGCATCATTTATCAGATGATCCATGAGATTCATTATTGTATTTAAATAACTTCTCACACGCTACACAACAACCAGAGAGACACGGCAATGATTATGTATTCAAATGGAATGACTGTGCAGTTAATTAAAGCCTTTATGCCTGAGCTGGAATTCCAGCTCTGCGTCATGATTTTGGAATTGTTTGCCTTTGTCTTTTAATAAAAATGACCAACCTTCATTTGCAACTGTCTTGCACCTGGTAGTTCATCGTATGCGATGGCTGGTGACGTTGCACCTGGCTGTTCTTCGTGTACCCTGACTTTGGGCATTGCACCTGGCTGTAGATTGTATGACATCATCGGATAACTTGCATCCAGTAGTGGGACATCATCATAGAACCAATTACCCCCGTCGTCCATGTATGTGTCTGGACCTGTACTGTGCTGTATTTGGATCAGGAAGTCCTGCACACACTTTACTGTCAAATCACCCTACAGCAAAAAATAATTAGCATTCAAATAAAAACTAAAATCTCATTACCGTCCATGATGGCTTAATGTTATTTCAAATCATTCTAAAGGAGATTTAACCTTCTCTTAGACTTGCTTTTGGAGAAAATGACAATATCATAGAACATATTAGCGATATATAAGCACTGCTAAATCCCAAGCACAGCCTGCATTCAGAGATTCATCGCCACCAAAAAGATTGAATACTAATAAATCAGTCACAAACAATTTCCAGTTGATACTCTACCTGGCATTCTTCAGGTGGATTCAGGCTGCAACCTGAAAAACACACCAAAATTACACGTGCACAGAACTAACACTGTCTGACATCTACCTGCTCGCATTCGTTCTTTCTTGCTTTCTGATTAAAAAAAGATTCCCTCCCTCCCTCCCTCCCTCCTCTCAGCATTATATCTTGATGGAAAGTGCAAATGCAAACATCATTCATTTGCAATAGAGTTAAATCTGACCTCTTCAGATCAGGAGGCCTGCGACTCATTTTACCCACATATACAAATGTACCTGCAGCTGTCTTTAAAGGTTATCAAGATTCAAAATGCAGGAGAAGAAAAAAAAACCAAACATTCTTTTCTACAAAACAAAATATTAAGAGCAACTGTAGTAGCTGGTGTTTTACTGTAACAAGCTGATTTGCATATTAACACGTAACGCAGCTATTGGATTTCAGTCTGCCTAAACAGGAACGAGAAATGCATGTGACTAGAGAAGAAAGTAGCATTCCAATTATTTTAGTCCACTTTAACGTATATTTCCCCTTTGAATTAAAATGTTATCCTTTCAATAATCCTTTAGATTAAGGTTTACTTACTGGAAAGGAAAATATCACAGGCTATTAATGCTGTTAGTAAGAGAAGAGTGACTCCTGGGGGAGAGACACAGGAATTCATGTTACTTCTGGCATCTGTTACACACCTCATCAACATGCCTGTTATGATCATAATGTAAATCGTAACATCTGGATGACTGAGAAATTATTTAATAACAACACAGATCACGTAAACATGAAAAATAAAATGTTCAACATGATTGTTTTTCAGAAATGTTCACTCTGTATTGTAACACACTTTGATAAAATACTAAATACATAAATACTCAAATAAAATGAGTGTAGCTTTGCTGGTACCTGAGTGACAACATGAAAAGCAAAAAGTCAATAGACTATATAATATATAATGTATGCCACAGCCTGAATTGTTTAGTTCAGTTAGTACAGAACAGAACCACAAAGATAAATTACTCGTATTTTTTTTATGTAATACTTTAATATTAATTTGAATTTCTAATTCCTGTATATTAACAGTGAACAGAGACCTGTGTATAAATGAATCACTCACCGTTCAGTAGATGAATCATGTTTTTATTTATTTTCCGTCTAAATCTTGTCTTGTAATCAGCGTCAATGTCCTTTTTACACAACGAGACCGTGAACGCAAGTGCGTTTAAACGAACCCATACAAGAACCACTCTGTGTATGTAGCGCTATATTTAAATGATTTGCGTTCGTTTCCCAAACGTGACGTATATTTGTTAGAAATGCAGCAAAACAACTTTTGCATATGCAAAGTACGAGTGTGAACATGAAATGAGTAGACATCACAGCTTTTACTACATCATCCGTTCTCCAACATGTTCATGTAGCCAAGGACTCATTTAACTGGCAAATAAATCCCACAGATTGATCATTAAAAGATATACATGCGTACATCTGTGCATCCAAGACGGCATTTTTGGCATTCACGAATACGTTTTTTAGCTGAGAAATATTTTCAAAATGCACAACTTCACTTCTCTTCTTGTTTATTCGTTAATCGAAATGAAGCAATTTTTTCTACAAAAGTTACAAAAGCTTTCATTATCATTCTGATACACTCAAACAATCAAATCACATTTGATTTGGCTAAAACACTGTAGTATTGTAAAAGATTGATTCCGTGTAGAAGCAATAGAAGAAGCGTCTGAGTGCTTTCAGTGGTGATGGACGTTAGCGTAGACGTCATGTGAGTCCTCTGAGAAAGCAGAAGCGGCGCCGAGCGCGTGTGATCTCGGCTCAAAGAAGAGTTTGGAATAGTGTAAGGAAATGGACTGCGTTGAAGTGGAAAGTGCTGCATTACTCTGAAATCCTGGACAGGTTTGAGATTGCAGAATATCAGAATACACCACTGCTTCCAGACGTTGATGCTGGCTTTCTCCGGAGCAGCTCCAGATTGCAGCCGGATCGCAGTGGGATGGAGGACTGCAAGTCCGGGATCTGCTCAGTGACGGAGTCGCATAGATGATGGAATCCGGGTTCTGGAGCGTGACTACTGGGGCGCTGTTTGTCGGGATGCCTTTGTGATACACACAGTTGTCCTGCAATAACAAAAAAACAATCGTTAAAAAAAAAATATAAGAAAGAAATGCTTAACAGACACACACGCACTATGCATGTAACACATACGTGTCATGCATTTGCTGCAACCTGCTCAACACTCCATTTCCCAGAACTCTCAGCGCTCACGTTCTTCTAATTCACTGTATTTAAGCACACTCAGCTGTAAAGCTCAGTATAATCCATTGCCAGAACTCAGCAAGCTTTTGTTTACATGTATTAATGTTAGTTTGATGCAGATTATTGTGCTAAGCCGTTATAAACCCGTCTTATCGTCTGAGTTTTGCTTGATTTTTGACACTGTCTTTGCTGCCTTGTTTAATAAACTCCTGTAGCTTTTACACCTGCCTACGGCCTGCTCTCCTGACGATCGGTGTCTGTATTTGGTGTTATTCTTTAATTGTGATATGTTGTAATGAATTTACCTGTTTTTCTTTCCCCCAAAGAAAGTAGCCCAATTTAAACCACAGCAAATCTGACCAGCGGTTACTAAAGATGCGCGAATCTTCAAAAACAGAAACCTCTTTGTTTGGATCCCAGATGGCCCGTGGACTGGTTTCATCTTAAATATAATAAGTAAATAAAACCCTAATAGTGCACCTTATTCATATCTGTATTGTCCAGAGTGACCGCAGGTTCTGTGTGTTTTCCAGACTGTATGGAGGCTACAGAGGAAAAAAAAATGCTTGTGTTTAAATCACAAACATTTAAATTACAAATGTAGAAATGTTGGGTGTGTTACTGGTTTCACTACCTGCTTCTGCCTTGTTGTTCTTCATAATGACGTACAGCACACTCGCAGTCCCACACAGCAGCAGCAGGGTCCCAACAACTGCAGCCAGAGAGGCTCGGAGACGCACAGATTCATCTGAAGCAATGATTTTACAAAGCAAAGCTTATTGCATAAACTTTTGACCATATAGTGTAACTGCACTCTGGAAAGAACATTCACTACCAATGAAAAGTTTGAGTGAAGGAGAAGGTGTCGAAACTTTTGACTGGTAGTGTCTATATTAGGACAAATGAGAAGGGTATGGAAGCCTGGAGAGGACATTAAGTTTCTTTTTTTTTTTTTCTTCTTTACAGTGTGGTAAGGACTGGTTTACTGCAGCTCCAGAACACTGAAGTTTAGTCAGGAAATCATAAAGCATAATGTCTCAACGGTCTTACGATGAGTGCGTGGGTGGCAACTGTAATGTTTCACATCCTCGTGATAACACTTTATTAAACATGTTAGTCTAGTTTAAGGCTTTGCAGTAGCAATTACATGACATTTATTTAGCAATAAAATGTGCACATGCTTTTCTGTATTTATTAAACCATCTCTATATACTTGGTCATTTTGGGTTTTTTTCTGAATCAGCTGCTCCTGAGGCAGTTTGGGATTACAGACTTGGTTCCTTGTTATCAGATCCATCAAAATGAACAAATTCACAATCATCAGCAATCCGATCCAGCTGCCCAAAATCTACATATGAAGAACGGAGCGCCAGTTAGCTGACCCAGTGTCCTTGTCCTGCATCAGGACGTCAGGTTTTCACCCAAAAGAAACTTGCTAGATTATGCGTTTATCTGTATATCATTTATGAGACTATAAACAGACATTACAAGTCAGTGAAACAGAGGAACTGGCATGTTTGCACTGGGTTACCTCTTTGCTGCCCCTGGGCTTCTGTGCTTCCCTGCCTGGTTACGGTGGCTGGAGATGTAGTTGGGGTAACAAAAGCTAATTAGAAAGACAAAGAGATAATCATACATTCCTGACTGTAAACATCAATAACAGTGTTATTAAGTGGTAACTGTGCAGATATTATACACTCTACACTCTACATGTAGATCATGTGACG
The DNA here is from genome assembly GCA_030068235.1 of Notoglanidium macrostoma. Classification (NCBI taxonomy): domain Eukaryota; kingdom Metazoa; phylum Chordata; class Actinopteri; order Siluriformes; family Auchenoglanididae; genus Notoglanidium; species Notoglanidium macrostoma. The sequence continues at coordinate 18,418 of JAQQZR010040807.1, forward strand.
TTAGGTGCCACTTCATGCTACTCCAATCAGAATTCAGAATTCAATAAAGCTGGGATTAAATTGTAATAATTGACATCAACACATTTATGGCTATGATGTATTAGTTCTGGGCTCAGAGTAAAGTAAAAGAATAATTATTAATAGTAATAATTAATAATTATAACTATGTCATTTTTTCACCCAGGAATTTCACATTTGCTAACTAAATGTGTTATAATGGCCAAACCCTGAAGATTATCATCTTAATCCATTTCCTCTTCAAAAGAACCCGCATGACTGAAGAAATGTCAGTTCTCACCACTCTCAGTGGCTGCGTCTGGCACCACATCAAGGTTGACCTCTATCCGAGAATCCCACAGCCACCTGTCCACCCTGCACCAGTAAAGCCCAGCGTCCTCCACACTCAGGTTCCTGATGGTCACGATGAACTCTCTGTTCTCCTTATCATCCTCCAGTGAGAACCTGCTGTTCCGCGCCCACATTACACCGCCGTCCAGTCTCACAAGCAGTGTTTCAGCTTTGCCTTTACTGAAGTACTTTGGGTTGTTCTCATTTCCTTCCTTGTATGAACAATGAACAGATGCGTTTCCTCCAAGTGGTCCTTTCACTCTGACTCCTCCGGACTCCACATTGGGTACGGCTGAGAGAGAGAGAGAGGGATGGAGAGAGAGAGAGAGAGAGACACGGAGAGAGAGTAAGAGAGACACAGACACACACAGAGAATGAGAGAGACAGAGAGAGAGAGAGA
>JAQQZR010040948.1:0-19147 GCA_030068235.1 Notoglanidium macrostoma
CTATGAACAGCATTCGTACATAGGTGTCCTTATTGTCCAGATGTGTGAGGGCCAGATGTAGGGTGGTGGCAATGGCAATGGATAAAGCAGTATAGATAATGGATGGATGGATGATTTTTATAGAAGTGAATTGCTGTCTGTTTCATGCAAAGTATTATGTACCCTGAATCAGCATATTACAGCACAATTCACTGTAACAACAAGCATTCTCTCACCGGGTGTTGAATACAAACCACCACCAGAGGGCAACATAACTCCATAAGAATCGAGCTTGAATCCACCTCCAGCTGTCATCAGCTCAGGTGACTGTTATTGATGTATTATCTCTACTTTCTTTAATATTTTATTCTTATTTCTCCTGTCCTCTTTCCCTCACATTGTGCTTTTCATTTCCACTCAGCTTACTCATATCAAACATGAAATACCGCTGCAGTTTCATATTAAGATATTAACAGCAAGAGGATTGTTTCAAGCTGCAACAGCACATGTAGTTTTATAGCCTCTGTTGATGGCCAAACTATACATATGATTAAAGCTCCTTACCTGTCTTTAGCTTGTCATCACACACAACTGAATCCACTTTTCCCCTTTATTGTTACAGGGGATCTTATGGGGTCTAGCTAGTAAACAAATGCACTTGACTAATTAAGCTATCTACCCTGACTGCCTCACGCATGCTACGTAAGTTAGCTTAGCTTAAGGTTCATCGCCTGATAGCAGCAGCCTAAAGTCTAATGAGTCTCTAGCATACAAACGTTTCACTCATTTTTGCATATCCTGTTCTTATAGATTTCATTTTAAATGGATTGAATTGAATTTTTTTTGCCGTGAATCTACACACAGTACAAATTAGATTTGGTTTTTTTTTTGGCAAATTTATTAAAAAACAAAAACTGATATATCTCATTTAGATACGTATTTACATACTTAAATAATTTTGGAGTGTGGCTGTAGGCATTTGTATTCATTAAGCTACACAAGCAGTAGTGAGGTGAGATGAGAAGGTCTGGCAGGTTTGGGCCTCGCAGTTCCAGTGAAGGAAGACCATGATTCTACAGCAACAAACATATTCTGTACAATTATGTACAATTGGAAGGAAGTAGCAGAGATCGATGGTGCTTCTGGTAGCAGTAGAGTTAGCTAGCTTTTCTGATCTGTCAATGTAGAACCTTCTCATTGGGCCTTAAAAAAAGCTACTCAGGTCACACCCACAAGCAACAGTGGTAGCACTCAGTACACACAGTGTCAGCACTTTGTAACAGTCAGAGGTAAAGCTGTAACTTTAAGTTTTCCAACATCTTTGTGTTGTTAGTTTTAGCTGAATATACAGTATATGCAAAGGCTAAATATTTGTAGAAATTATTTTACATATTTTGAAGAAGAAGAAGCCTTTGCTTGTCAGTAACCCAGAGCCTTAACCACTGAGCCACAGGGTTACATCATTATAATCACTTTAATGTGTACTTACTAGCTTCAACTGGCCTTTTCTAGCCTTGTTTAAACTTGGCAGATTTTTAGAGTTTTGGCGTCCCACAAGGTTCAGTTATAGGTCCCTTAACATACTAGAATATGAAATCAAGAATATGTGGCCTCAGCAATCCTCTTTGGACACCAAATATTCCCTTTGATCCTTTAATCTTTAGTGAACATTTTACTTCAATTCTTTCATATAATAAAACTGTGACTCGAACCATAATTAAGAAACCATAACAACAACAAAAACCTTCCAGAATGACCTCATGCCTGCTTCACTTTTTACTAATATTTTACAGACCAGACAAAATCCTCAAACATGCTGTCATGACTATAATGATGTTGCATATGAATTAATTTAGCACAAATGTTTCCCTGCCCTTCCCTCTCGACCCCTTCTACCCATTGCCATCCTTCATTACGTCTTCTTCTCTCTCTTCCCACGTAAGTCAGACCTTCAAAGTTCACCAGTGAAGGGCCGGACAGGTATGCTGGCATTTTGGGGAGCCTGGGCATTTCCAGAACCAGTCATGTGGTGAATGTGAAGGTGTTGATCCTGGTCCCCCACCAAAAGCTCTACTGATCCAGTAATTCTGGGGACAAAATTTCAGGCATTATTAAAGGTCATGCTTGTGGGTGGTTCCTGAATTAGCATGTCATGACGTGGGATATGTGCAACTCTCACTGTGGAGGCGGAGCTGCTCCATTATGGGAGGATTCGGGGAGTGGGCAGAACCCCTGTTTTGGCTGCAAATAAACTAAAAGAAACTAAAACCAATAGAATTGCATAAATATGACAATATAAATTAATTCATAGTATCATCCCTTTAAATCTTTCTTCAGTCCACATTTTCTATCCCTGATTTTTGGGGGGTTTAAAGGTGAATGCTTGTGTTAAAGGTGGTGGATTAGACACTATTGAAAAACCTCATCTTCTACACTTCTACTCAAGAAAAATCTGGTAACCTCGGAAGTGTGAACTACTCTAGGCGATTTTAATAATCTGAATGAAAAGTGCAGAAAATCCGATTTTTCTTGGCCCAGTAATTATTTAGGTAACTTCTGACAGTTGGACAGTTGCTCGCTCTGAACACAGCTCCTAGTCATTAATTAACTGGTAGTGCTTTACTTCTAGAACAAAGGTCAGAAGCTGTAGACTGATGAGTAAACGGTGAGGGTTATTACGTGTCTGTGGAAAGAAACACGAGCCAACAGTGAAAGTATTTAGGCCTGTGGCTTTAGATCACGAACAGAGAGAATAGCTGAAGATCTGAAGATCAGTCGAGATATTAGGTTACAAAAAGAGGTGAGTCCCAGTTTATCCATTTATTGTTTGTTTCATGCTTATTACCCGGGCATGGGCACAGTTTAGGCCTGATGTCTGGGATCTTATTATGATATGCACAGGTTGTGTCAGTGAGTCACGCACGATAGTTAAGCTAGGTGCATGGAAGTTTTCACTGGACTTTAATAGTTGTAACCCACAGAAGACAATCCACAAATGTGCGCCAAATAAGTTATATCACTATCCACGAACATATTTTTTTTATTTGTGTTGTGTAAAATCACTAACACGTTAGTTTTAAAATGGCTATTTAAAATGAAAACAATCTCTGTCCTGACAAGCGTTTTAGTTCTGTACCATAAATAACCTCTGTCCATACTAACTCACCGGAAAAACATGTATCACATGACCACTCACATTCACTCAGCATGCACATGCTTAGCTGCAGATCGCTCGAACAGCAGCTCACTTCCTGCGCATGCAGTCAGTGGAAGCATTATAAAATGCAGAATTTAACTGCACCACAGCTGCTAGCAAAGACAACAGGGTCAGTAGTATTTGTAATTTGGTATTTAGGCTGATGCTGTTTGCTTACTTCCAGAAAAGGGTCATGGGATAGGAGCATGATGAAACAGGGACACATAGGTCAAGAGTGTTAAGGTCCTGTCAGGAAGCCAAATGAATCATTTCCAAAAGCCAAAAATGTTTCTGGCTTTCCACACTAAATCATTTTCAAACTGAAACAGAGCCAGCAGCGTTTGCAAAATGCTCTGTTGTAGGAACTTGAAAACTCTGCAGTATTATGGATGGAAGGCGTAAACGTAGCAAAAGTGGCGAATTTTAAAACTAAAACTGATAATAAGGATGTAACGGGTGAAATGTTCCCGAGGTTTTTCCCACCCTGCTCCATTTACAAGTGTTTTTTAAATGTCTTGAAGTCCAAAAGGCTCCATGTACAAGAAATGAGCCATATACTCATATACATAAACTTCTTTATCGTGCGTCTGTGTTTTATAGAAAGATGGCGGTTCAGCTCCCAAGCCTGGTGGAGGATTACTCCAGATACCTGAAGTCTTTTGAGGTGTTTCTGGAACGTTCATCTGAACACCAGAGTATGAGAGACTTCATCCGTACTACACTTAAAGACTTCCTGACCACGTACGTACACACACACACACACACACACACACACACACACACACACATGGGTCACAGTGTTTGAGCAAACTCAAACACGCACTAAACCTTTAGTCTCCCACACTCATGCACCTGATTTAACCGAATTACCAGATCACATTGTTCATCTCTGTGATAGCCTTGTGATAGACTGGCGACCTGCCCAATGTGTACACTATCTCCCGAAGTCAGCAGGGATTGGCTCCAGCTTTCTCCACAAGCTGCAAAGGATATGTGGCATAGAAAATGGTCAGATGGATGGATGTATTAGTTGTACGCTAAAATATAAGATTCATGTGAAACTGTGCAGCGTGTTAATGTTAATGAGGAGCTAAACCAGGAAACATTTACAGTATAATATTAATGAATAACAGTACTATCTATAATATTAAATACATTTGTGATTCTCTCTCTCTCTCTCTCTCTCTCTCTCTCTCTCTCTCTCTCTCTCTCTCAGTGTTGGAGCAGGAAAATCCACTCTGAATGTGATGGGAGTGGGAAGTGGATCAGGTATAAACTTTCTATTATTACAGAATATATTATTATAGTTGTATCACTATATGAGCATGTGACACACCACCGACAGGCGAGATCGACCTGGAAATCCTCAAACAGCTGCACGCTAAACATCCTGAGGCCAGAGTGGAGAACGAGGTGGTGGAACCCAGTGGAGACATGCTGTATAAATATAAAGGTTATACACTCTTATTAATGTTCTTTATCGGTGTCATTATGAGCCTAACATTAAAAACACAGTCTAAAGCAGTGTTTCAGCTAAAGTAGGGTTTAATGTTAAACATTTACATGCTACATGTACAGGGCTATATAGTCTGTGTATATAGTTATAGGCTTTATGAGGTAAGGTATGGGGTTTAAGATACATGGTACAGGGGTTAAGAGGGAAGGTATGGGGTTTAAGATACATGGTACAGGGGTTAAGAGGGAAGGTATGGGGTTTAAGATACATGGTACAGGGGTTAAGAGGGAAGGTATGGGGTTTAAGATGTATGATATAGAGGGTTTATTCTGTAAGTTCTGGGTTTCAGATGTATGGTATATGCTTTAGGTAATAGGCTTTAAGATGTAAGGTATAGTGTTTAGGATCTATTGTAAATAGGGTTTAGAGTATATACTTTAAGATGTAAGGTATATTTAGGATGTAAGGTGTAGGTTTTAGGATGGACAGCGGTGCTTGAAAGTTTGTGAACCCTTTAGAAAGTTCTACATTTCTGCATAAATACGACCTAAAACATCATCAGATTTTCACACAAGTCCTAAAAATAGTCAAAGAGAACCAAATTAAACAAATGAGATCAAAATATTATACATGTTCATTTATTTATTGAGGAAAATGATCCAATACTACATATTGGTCAGGTGTTTTCAATGAATGGGATGACAATCAGGTGTGAGTGAGCGGCCTGTTTTATTTAAAGAGCAGGGATCTGGCAAAGTCTGCTCTTCACAACACATGTTTGTAATAATGTATCATGGCACAAACAAAGGACCTCAGAAAAAGAGTTGTTAAAGCTCATTGGGCTGGAAAAGGTTACAAACCATCTCTGAAGAATTTGGACTCCACCAATCTACAGTCAGACGGATAGAGGAGATTCAAGACCATTGTTATACTCTCCAGGAGTGGAGACCAACAAACATCACTCAAAGAGCAAGGCATGTGATAGTCCACGAGGTCTCGCAGGAACCCAGGGTGACTTCTAAGTAACTAAACGCCTGTCTCACATTGGCTAATGTCAATGTTCATGAGTCAGGAGTCCATCAGGAGAACACTGAACAACAATGGTGTGCATGGAAAGGCTGCGAGGAGAAAGCCACTGCTCTCCAAAAAGAACATCACCAACCTTCTACAGTTTCACGTTGACAAGCCAGAAGGCTGTTGGAAATTTTTTGTGGATGGATGAGACCAAAATAGAACTTTTTTGTTTTAAATGAGAAGTGTTATGTTTGGAGAACATAAGAACCTTCTCCCATCTGTGAAACATGGAGGTGGTAATGTCATGCCTTAATCTAATAGAAATGTTGTGTGAGCAGTTCATGTGAGGAAACACACCAACATCCCAGCGCTGAAGCTGTTCTGTACTGCGGAACGGGATAAAACTCCTCCGAGCCGATGTGCAGAACTGATCAACAGGTCACACCAGATACGAGAGCAAACGTTCCCATGCTGCACGGATATGTAATACTGGATCATTTTCCTCAGTAAATAAATGATCAAGTATAATATTTTAGTCTCACTTATTTAATTAGATTTTCTTTATCTACTTTTAGGAATCTGCTAATGTTTTGGTTCATATTTATGAAGCAATATAGAAAATTCTAAAGAGTTTACAAACTTTCAAGCAGCAATGTATGATACAGGGTTTAGGATGTAAGATTTGGTTAAGTGTGTAATAAAATTTCTATTATGTATAACTTGTACACAAGTGATTTTCCTTCAGAATGGTTATTTTATCTGTAAGTCATGGCTTGTGAGCAGATGGTTTTTTTTAGATGTTCTGTATTTAGTTTTGCCGTTTGCATGGAAACATCAGCAGCATGTTTTCTACTCCACTGACATCGCGTGTGATCAGATTTAGTATCGAAGACATCGGGCCTTGATCACGTCACCTTCAGGTGGAATAATATGACAGCGGCTGAGTTCGAGCGCGACTGGAAGCAGAGAAACACTGACAGGAAGTTGGACTTCATTCACATGATCCAGGTTTGTATATAAACTCACTGGCCGCTTGTGAGGGATTTTATCATAAAGAATAACCAAAGTTTGTTTTTAAAGAATTCCAGCTCACTGTTTTCGAGGCACTGCTCTTTACTTCGCTGACTTCAGATTTCATCTTTTTTCCACCAAAAAGTGTTGATTAATTTTATTCTATAACAGCAGCTCTGACAGTAGTGCAACTGCAAATCACAGGGATTTTTTTAAATATTATTTTAATATGTTACGGTTTCTATAGTAACAGCTCATTCACTGGGACTCATACAGTGGATGCGCCGCATAAACGGATTAAAGAAATGTGTGTAATTTTTTGACATGGTGAAATTTCCTGGAAGGAGATCTTTATTCAGCATTTATGAAAGGAGTCTTCGATGTCAAAGGTAAAACTGCAACGTGTAGTTTAATGAAATCTTCAGGACAGTGGTGTTTACAAGAACATGACACTGAGGGTTGTTAAATTGTTTCACTGCTGTTCCACATCATTAAATGTAACTATAAAGAGATAAAAAAGCATAGTGCATCATTCTTTACTTAATGATCTAAACATGGCAAAAATTGCTGTGGTGTCAGAGGAATAAAACACTTCAGGACATGCTGTTATAGGAAACTAATCAACTTCATGATAGTAACAGTGTAAAGTACTGATAAAATGTCCAGATGAAATGAACATTTTCTATCCTGGTTAGATGGTTAGATGGTTAGTAGGACATCCATTTTAACACTCATGTCGCTCCACAGATGCTATACCATGTGAAAGATCCGCTGGAGACAGTTTCCTTTTTCCGAAGCTTATTGCACAAAGACGGCAAACTCCTCATCATCCTGATCTCAGGTAAACACACCACACGCACCGATTTATTTAGGAAATATTTTTGTATTGATTCATTCATTGTCTGCGAATGAATAAAACACCCCTGAAGGAGAAGCTGCTTGGGGCTGGTTATAGAGAAGCTCCAGTGTACGTAGCTTGCCGCTAGCAGGGTAGATTCTAACCCAGTCACAACATTCATTGTGGCATAATTTCCTATAAATTGTCCCATATCATCACACACTGTATTAATCACAAATTATTGTCCAAATAAGCTGAAATTATATGTTAGTCGTCTCTCCAGGTCTTATTGGAGCACATGGTTATTGTGTTGTTGGAAAATGTCCAATCTGGCAACACCTATTGTATAGTTCAGGTTCACACCTGCAACCCTGGAGATGCATGGACCATGCATGCTCTGCCCAAATGTGCATCTTTATTATCTAGCTTAATGGTAATTGTTAGTTATAATCAGATCAATCAGGTGTGTTGGAGCAGAGAAATCTGGGGGTTCGGTCATAAAATCCCTTACCTATATCATCTGACGCTAACTTTCTGTTTCTAAAGGAAATACATCTATCTTTCAAGACACACCATGGGCATTTTTGATTATAAGGGAATGCGTACGGGTAGTAGAACTGTCAAAACGTGGTAATATATCCTAAAGATTTATAAATATTAATTAATAATGGGATCCAGTTAAGGTGAAATGAGCAATTTGAGAAGGTGGCATTATAAGCAATAAAGGAATGTAGGACATGTCTCTAACATCTTTGCTAACTCACTGCGCCCCCTGCAGGCCAGAACGGGTGGAAAATGTTATTTAAAACTTACCAGGCTCAGTTGTGCAAGAGCGAAACCAATGAGGCCTTAATGATTAGAACGGTCAGGAACTTTCTGGACGCTAAAGGATTCCCCTACCAGAGCTACACTCTCCCGTCTCAGATGGACATCACTGAGTGTTTCACAGCTGGAGATGAGAAAGGAGAGCTGCTGCTGGACTTCCTGACCCAGACATCGGATTTCAGTAAGAGCGCTTCTCCAGAGCTGAAGGCCGGAGTGCTGGAGCTCCTCAAACACCCCGAGTGCAGCCGAGAGCTGGACGGCAGGATTATATTCAACAACACCCTCGAGGCCTTAGTGCTCACCCCGTAATGCTGAAAGATGAAGACTAAATACATTAAGCAGGCAGGGTTTTTTTTTTTTTTTTTTTTTGCAACTTAAAATAAATCTGCCACTAGCTGTTTCATGTTTGTTGGAACTGTTTTATTAACTGTTTACACAAATCTTAGTTTTGTTTTCAAGCTGCGATGTATAAATATTGTAAACGGCAATCATTTAACTATACAAATTGCTAGAATAATTAACTGGCTAGACTGTGAATTATAGTTTATGAATTAGAAGGAAGGTGTCTAGGCAAATATACAATAAAATAATGGGGAAAGAATAAGTGTGTTATGGTTTTAGTAGCAATTCTCTGGCTCTGCGCTGTTAGTACTAGAATGATATTTGCGGAATGTCGGGAATGTTGAGAAGTATTTCATAAAAATATCTGGCATCATCACTAATTCAGCCACAGACCAAGTCTGATGTTATTTGTAGCAAAAAAAAAAAAAATGTGCACAGACCAATTATTTGTAAAAAGTATTTTATAATTTTGTCAGCTTTACAGAGGAAACTGGCCTACACATAAACGCTGTTCATGGATGTGGTCAGATTGTCTGTTATGTAACCTGTATGGAAGGAGTCTCCAGTGTCAGCACTTTGTAACAGACAGAGTGACTAACATTAGCCCTGTTACCTCACAGCAAAAGGTTCTGGGATCGAACCTCATGGCCGACTGGGGCCTTAGTGTGTGAAGGTTTGCATGTTCTCCCCGTGACTGAGTGGGTTTCCTCCAGTTTCCTTCCACTGTCCAGAGACATGCAGATTACCCATAGGTGTGAATGGTCATTTCTCTCTGTGTTAGCCCTGTGGTAGACTGGTGACCTGTCCAGGGTGCAGCCCCGCCTCTCACCTGGAGTCAGCAGGGATTGGCTCCAGCTTCACCATGACCCTCACTTGTCTCACACTGCCATGTATCTCCACTATGAATTGCACCATGGTCCTGGGAAAATGACATTATGTTCCGATGTATTATACAAAGAAAAAACTGTAAACACCAGGACTTGACTTTTTTGGTTTGTGGACGTTCCATAAAATTACGCATAACCATAAATGAATAGAAAGCATGATATGTCGTTCAATAACAAATGAATCGTTATAATCATTGGCAAATTTCTGTAGTAAAAGAGGAATAAAACAATTTGTACCATGCTTTAACGTTATATTGTTCCTGACACCCCTGGAGAATAAAGCTTTTTAGGAATGCCGTCTAAATCCTGATTCAAGCACAGCTTGTTTAGTCTCACCAGTTTGTCAGAGCTATGGTGCCCAACAAAGCCTATGTTACAGTTTTCCCTAACTGGTTACACACATTTCCCCAAACATTACACACATTTATCCCAACTACAACCACAAATCTCAGCTTCAATGCGTACTATTCTGAAAACCTTACAACTAAAGAGTTATTTTTTTAATTATTCAAAAACCCTGCACACATGTTTCAAAGCCAAATCTCACACACACACAAAGCAGATATCCACACACACCAACCAACAACTAGGACAGTGTAATTTAAACCACAAAAAACTCTTTTTCAAAATACAAAGCTGCAAAAACAGCCCCTGAATAAGCAATTTCTGAACATTTTACACTTTTTACAAATCTAATTACCTTACAGCAGTGAGATGAGCCGTGCAGCACGATTCTCTAAAGCTGCTGGCAGTACACACAAAGTGTTGCAAAATCAGAGAGAACATGTAGTATTGGTACTGGGTGTTCAGTTTACATACACAAAAACGATAAAGAAAGAAAAAAGAAAACTAAGGCATCATCTTGCTGATTGCGGATGTGGACATAAAATCTTATCTACATCACGACTGATGTTTTCCCTGACCAAACAACGAGAAGCCAGCGGGGTCTTGGAAGAACTAAGTGGATAATCATGTGGGATGGAGTTTTCATAGGTGAGATGTGGTTTCATTCCTTAAAATGGATATTTTGTAAGCAGCAGAGTAGGCGAGGGTGACGGAGGCGCGTCTCTACTCTACTCCAAACTTCAAATTTACAGTTTTTTCAGTTTGCTTACAAACAAAACCCGGGAACCTGAGGCACCATCACTGAAACAATCAACCCATGTACCAAATCTCTTTACCAAGATGGCAAAACAATATTAGCACTCAAGTTAGCAATGTCAAAAACACACATTTTGCAACACATTACACACGGTTCTCTACATTACACACACTTTACAAAATGGAACCATCTGGTTTGTTCATTGGAAAGCTCTGCCAATCGAAATGCAATGCTCCTTGATCAGTTGATTCTCAGGTGTGAGAACACTCACAGCTAACTTCTCCACATTGACAGCAGTGCATGAGGCAACAGGTTAGTTTGCTTGCTTTGGGCAGCAATGGAGGCAGATATTACTCAGAGAGGAAGAGGTGTGCGGGTGAGAGGAGGATGAGGACGAGGAAGAAGACTAAGAAGGACCATAACGAATGAAATACCTGCCACCCTGGTTTACCATGAGCTCAAACGTAGTTTGAGTATGAGGGGGCTGGGCAAAGCGAAACTTTAGCCGCTTTACGGTAGCATTTGAAGGTTGAAGAAATGAAAACACTTATGTAACCTACCGACTTCACAGTGCTATGATAGTTTTTTTTTTTACATCACTACATACAGCAGTGCTACCATTATCTATGGTAGATCTATAAAGTAGATTGTGTACACATAAAAATCACACTAAATGTACAACATTTCATTTTGGCCTGCAAAACATCTTACACCCAAATCATTCACATCAAGGTTACGCAGAATAGAAAGACTGCTACTTGCTGGTGGAGCAGATGTGAATATGGTCTTGGCAAATAAGAGCATTCGATCGCGAGAACTTCAGATTCTTTAAGACACCACCATCTTCAGTAATTTCAGCCGGATCAGTTAATCAGCATCGTCCCGTCTCCTTCAACAGCATCAAATCTGAATGAAGCAGCTGTACAGGATGCCATTTGAGAGGAACCCTGACAGAGTAAAAGAACTGCGCTATAAATTTCCACCAGCAATTATTTACAGAAGTTTACGTACACGGACACGAATGTCATCATGGACATGAATGTTATAGCAATATTGGACTTTCAACAATTTCTTAAACTGTTCTTTTTCTGGAGCTGCCGGAACACTGTCTACAGTCAAGAGAGTTTTACATCTCCATGAACTGAGAGGCTGCCGTCCAAGAAAGTAGCTCCTGCTCCAAAATCCAAAAGATAAGACAAAGATTGAGTTGATTGGTTACAATAACCAGAGGAACAGAGGAACCCTGTATCAGATGGTGGCGGTAGCATCACGCTCTGGGGCTGTTTTACTGCCAGTGGAACTGCTGCACTGCACAAAGTGGATGGAATAATGAAGAACATCAGAATTCTTCAGCAGAACCTCAAACCATCAGAAACATAGAATACAATTGGGTGTTCCAACAGGTGTCATGACCAACTCCTAGCTATACGCTCCGCGTGCCTTGAAGACTCGGCCACGAGATGTTTCCTCCATCTCCGTCGCTCTCAAAGCGGAAGCACGAACTTCCGCATGGTGACGGAGACTACACGGACTACCGCTCCCGTGAGCACCTGCTCCCAGTCATTAGGCCAATCAGAGTGAAGCAGGTGTATCTCATTCATGGGCTGATTAGCCGTGTTTTAAAAGGTCTGCCATATGCACTTCGATTTTTGCGAAGCATTAGTCTAGCCTCCGTCTGCTATTGCTGAGCGTTTCTATACCCACGTTTGTTTTCTGTGTTTTGGACTCTGCCTTCTGTTTTTTTCACTACTGTTTGTGAATTACCTGTATTACTCTGTTTGCTGATCGCGCGACCCCTGCCTGTTTTGTGGACTAGTTTTTTGCCTGCCGTTATTGTATCTCTGCCTGTTGTGTTTTAATAAACACTGTACTACTTTTATCTCCGTCTCCTATCCTGATGACTGACTGCTGTGTTACAGAAGTTACGTAAACTGCTTACGTTTTAGTGGAGCTGCTTTTAAATCATGGATTATAGAACAAAGGTTACAAGTTCAGTGTAACCTGATGGGTCCCATTCTACTTTATATAATTTCTAAATGCTTTGTTGTTTGATTCAGTTTGAGAAGAATTAGTAGCTGAAGCAGTTTCTATGTCTAAACTATGTTTAATATTTCCATATCTATTTTTTTTAACCGTATTTTTTTATTTGTATTATTATTTATTCCATATCTATAAGATCAACTGTTTGAATGGGCTTGTTTTAGTTTGCATTCATACAAGAATATGAAATTTATTTCAGTGTATTGTTGTAGAGTTTGATTATTTTCGTCTGTACAAACAAACCGCACCAAAAAAAGCATATGTGAAATGATCCTATTTCATTATTGTGGAATAAAATGTATGTATGTTTGACTTAGCTAATATTAGCCATTTATATAACTAACATCAATGTTAATGTTTAACAGAACTTAAATTAATCAGACATATAATGAAGAGTCAAATCTAACAATTAGTATGTGATTAGAAAGTGATTTAAACACTGCTGGTTCTCCTGCACAGGTCAACAGAAACATGCTTGACCTCAAGAACCTGGTTTACCGTAAAATATGCAGACAAGTGATGTGTGAAAGGAGCATATGTGCATGTTCTTGCATATGTATAGTATAAGTGCTGAATGAAGTTAAACATAGTGTACATACAGTCTTATAACACTTTAAATATGGCTCCTACTGTGGAATATATAGATCAGAAAGTGATTGGGATGGAAACATCAGGTCCAATCTGTTAACTGTGATTGAGGTTTGTAAAGAAATCTCATCATATTATCATAACGAAGTTATCATATTTATAACACTTTTACCCGTTGCACCACTCTGGAGCTATATGCTGCCATTTCTATTTAAATATATCACTTGTACACCAAACCCAAGACTCATTCTAAACTGTTCAGTGTGTGATAATGGTACACCGTTTAGTGTTTATTGTGTCAGGTATAGGGTGTATGATGTATGATATAATGTTTAGTGTGTGAGGTGTATGACATATGATATAGGTTTAGTGTGTAAGGTATAGGTATGTGTATAAGGTATCACGGGTCTTGATCACATCACCTTAAGGCAATATGAGATGACAGCATCTGAGTTCAAGATTGAATGGAAGAAGACTTCATCCACATGATTCAGGTTCGTACATAAACTCACTGGCCATCTATGAGGGATATTATCATCATGAATCACCAAATTACAGCCCACTGCTCTCTAAGTGCTGTTATTAATTGAAGGAAAGATTTCAGGTCTTATTGGAGCGCTCTGTGATTGTGTTGTTGGGAAACTGTCCAATCTGTCAACACTGACTCTATAGTTATGGTACACGCCTGCTATCCTGGAGATTTATTTATAATTGTTAATTATAATCAGATCAATCAGGTGTGTTTGAGCGGGAAAATCCGAGAGACTGAAGCTGAGAAAATGTCTGCGTTCCAGTCCTGTTTTTAAAACTGTACATCCACGAGTCACACTTAAAGTGCTCCTGAAATCTAAATCTGTGTTTCAGGACTTTTTGTACAAATCTATTTCCTAAAGAAATTGGTACACTGTGTAAAATGTAAATAAAAATGGAAAACTACCACTGAAAAAGGCAGTGAAAGTTGTGTGATGCTAAAAAAACCACCTGATGGAACATCTCACAACTAATTAGGTTAATTGGCAACAGGTGAGTAACATGATGGGGTATAAAGAGGCACAGTCTCTGAGCAGTAAAGATGGGGTGGAGGTCTCCACTCTGTGAAAGACTGTGGGCAAATAGTGAAACGATTTAAGAATAAGGTTCCTCAATGTAAAATTGCAAATAATTTGGGGATTTTGTTATCTATGATACATAATATTAAAAGACTCAAAGAATCCGGAGAAATCTCTGTACGAAACGGACAAGGCTGAAACTCTAGCCTGCATTAGAAACAGGCTCGATTCTGTAGTGGAACTCACTGCATGATTTCAGAGAACCATCCAAAAAAACCATTGTTTGAATACAGTATATTGTTGTATCCACAAATGCAGGTTAAAACTCTACCATGCAAAAAAGAAATCAAATATAAACATGATCCAGAAACACTGCTGCCTTTTCTGGGCCTGAGCTCATTTAAGATGGACTGAGGTGATGTGGAAAGCAGTCCAACATGGCATGGGGGCATTATTGTACATGGCATGGGTAGCTTGCACCTCTGGAAAGGCGCCTTTAATGCTGAACCATTTATGCAGATTTTGGAGCAACTTATGCCGTTATCCAGACAATTTCCTTTTTCAGGGAAGGCCTTGCTTATTTCAGCGAGACAACGCCAAACCATATTCTTCATGTATTACAACAGCATGGCTCTGTAGTAGAAGAGTTCAGGTACTAAATTGGACTGCTTGCGGTTCCTCGCAGTGCCTGTTCAGTTCCTAAACAGTGTTGTTAAAAGAAGAGGTGAGTCAACACACAATGTTTTGCTGGCATCATATTCAAAATGAGCAAATATTTTTCCAAGAAACAATAACATTTTTCGGTTTAAACATTTGACATGTCTTTGGGTTTACATGATTTGCAAATCATAGCATTTGGTTTTTATTTAACAAATGTGTTTGTTGTCAAATGATTAAAATTACACTTTATGATTTTGGAAGGAGCTTCAAGGTCAGGCTCCCAGAGAGTAACAGCAAGCTGCAGACACTGTACTCACATGAACAGCTTGTACCAAATACTGTTAGCAGAAAAACAGCTAGCCGTGCAAACTGGACAGCTAGTTACATTGTCTCTGCCTTTTTTAATTTGTGCAAAAGAGTGTCAAATAGATTGTTTGCGAGAGCTTCCACTCTTCTCATATCTGTAGTGTAGACACAGGCAATTTCCGAATAGATGACAATATATTTTGCTTTATCTTTTTAACAGCAAGCGTACATGCATTCACAGTTGACGAATGTTTTCAATTCTTACTGAGAATCCAGAGAACAGTGAGGGAGGTGGCTATGGTGGTCCTCTCTTGCTCGGAACATGAGCAAGCCATGATGGACTGTCTCTGTTCATAGCTAATGGTTAGGCTTTGAATCTTGCGTCGGCAAGCATCCAAAACCTTGGGAATATTAGCATTGACGCTGGTGTGCTGAGTGTGGAAATGTCTTCTAAGGGTGTACTTTTTTGCCACAGTGACTGGTTTGATCCAGAATTGACAAATCGTCTTCATTCCAATATATGTAAAAATGTATTTTTAAAATGTATTCTGTCTAATCTTTTCCCCTGCTCTCCCTGGTGATGCTCCTGCGCTTCAGCCTCCAGTAATGCTTGACATAGATATTGTTGTCCTTTGTTAGTTTTAAAAGTTCCATGTCATAAACCTGGGAGCTGTGTCCATCAAGCAGAAGAACATGTGGACGTGAGTCATCTCTTGGCCAGCTTTGCAACATGAAATGCTTCTTCATTCGAAAAGCAACTGACTATTTATGCAACCATTGTTAGACATTTTCACCATGGTGTTTGGTGGACCTGAAGTCGTGCCTCATAAGTTCCATAATGCTCTGGAGTATTTTCTAAGCCTGGGGATTTTATGATCTCTTTATAATCGCTGAACACTTCATAACTACCAGGCTGTTGAAGCCTACTCTAGAAGCAGATCAACCCTCAGGCTTTCTGATAGTCAGGTTAGGGTTCCGCTTCAGAAACCCCTGTAACCAGGCACAGCCAGCATTTTGGCTGGTTTTGGAGAAGCTCTGTATCCCTTTTTTGAGCAAGTTGACACTTGAGGTTCTGCTGGTTCTGGTTTGGAGCGGATCTGGGGCTGAAAAATTATCACCAGCCTGTAAGGATCATACAGAAAATTTAGGAAAGAAACAATGTCCTTGTGTAAATTCAACAGGTCCATAATGTAATGGGTAAAGTGAACAACTGGATTAAAAATGAAAGCAGGTGGAGTTACTATGTGAATGTCAGTGACTGTCTTTACCACCACAGTGTGACTGTAAGACCAGAAATAAAGCAAACTGTGGTTTTTCATTTTATTAATTCAAGCACTGTCATAAACTGACCGAAAATAAATCATACATATTTAAATTAATACATCATATCAAAATATAACAACTTTAATAAATGTAACACATTCTCATCACATATGTCATTTTTATGTGTCATTAAAATATGTAATATACACGTATATATACAAATTAAGTAAATGATTATAAAATACAAAATAACTTTTTAATTAAAATACTATTTACAATATAAAAACATGAAAGAGAAAATTTACTGACTGGAATAAGACAGCCAGGAGATGGAGACAGTGTGTTACAGATCACTCAAGACACACACACACACAAACACACACACACACACACACACACACACACACACACACACACACACACACACACTTTCACACTCATTGTTTGTTTCTGAAGCCTTTTTTTTTAATCAAACTGAAGATCACCATCTTGTGATATAAAATATTACAACCTATTTTGAATGCAATAAATGCTAGACAAAATATGCAGAAAACATTTCTTTTTTCTGTAGTTAGAGAAATTAAATGCTTTCGCTACCTAAAGCCAGATACAGTGAGAGATGTATTTTTGTATTGGTACAATGGATGGGTAGAATTTATTTTTTTAAGTGTCGAGTTGCAGGAGGTGGTGATTGTTAATAATGCACAGGAAGTGATGTCATGGGAAGAGCACACAGTCCTGTGCTTCAGCCGTGTTCATGGATTTGACTGATAAAAACCTAAAGACATATCTCATCATGTAAAATCACATAGTGTGTGTGTGTGTGTGTGTGTGTGTGTGTGTGAGAGAGAGAGAGAGAGAGAGAGATCAGATCCTGTAAGAGAGAAAATAGATCAGATTCATCAGACATTAACGTCAATTATAGTTATAGTATAATACACGCATTGTATCATACACAATAAATCTGTGAGTGTAATTGATCAGAGTTTTGTACCTGTTGTGTGTGTGTGTGTGTGTGTGTGTGTGTGTAAAGGTATAAATGAGTGACTCACAGCAGTGTCTCCGGTTTACAGTGTGGATCAGAGAGCAGCATCACTCCTGGTTCTTCTGGATTAATACCTTTCAGGTTCAGCTCTCTCAGGTGTGATGAAGAGTTTAATATCAGAGCTGAAGTCAGCGCAATACAGCCTGCACCTGTAACACTGCAAAAATCCAGCCTGCAGAGAGAAAGAGGAAAACTTCTCACACTGACATCTTTTTTACATCTAATTCCTCTATCCATCCATTCTCAGTAAGTGTTTTATTCTGGTCAGGGTTTCGGTGGATCAGGGCCCTATACTGGGAACACTGGGTGTGAGGTAGGAGCACGTCCTGGATGTGACTCCAGTCCATCACAGGTTTAGGTCCTCATGTATTCCATATTTATTTCTCTATAAATTGATGTAAAATGAAGCATAAGACAGTGAAATGGTGGCGATTATAATGTAATTATTTCACACTGTTTTATA
The DNA here is from genome assembly GCA_030068235.1 of Notoglanidium macrostoma. Classification (NCBI taxonomy): domain Eukaryota; kingdom Metazoa; phylum Chordata; class Actinopteri; order Siluriformes; family Auchenoglanididae; genus Notoglanidium; species Notoglanidium macrostoma. Next base: position 18,065 of record JAQQZR010040948.1, read on the forward strand.
CAGAAATACTTTCAAATACGTTAAATATTTTTCTCTCAGTCAAGGCCACACTTGGATTTGCCTGCATTTGACTGTTAAAGTTATTTGTTGTGTATTATTAGTTTAAAAGTCTAAATCTTTGTCAGGAATAATCTTTTGAAAGTGGTCAAGGAAAATTGAAAACAGAAGGTCTGACCAATGGTAGAGTTCAAAGAAATTCTTATGGCTGAGATGTATAAATTCATCATGCTGCCATTTCGACATCATGCGAGATATCAAAAATCCCTTCACATTTTTACATCAGCAGCATCTTGACATCATGTATACCAAATATGATATGAACAGTCTAGGAGGAGTACCTTAAAATGTAACATGTCAAAATGCACAAAATCCAAAATACCTGACTTCTGGTTGGGCGTGTTTAATGCAACGTCAAATTAGTTTGTCTTGGGGAGACGAACTTGCCTACCAAACGTGGTACAAGTATGTAAACCTATAACGCAAGACTCCGTGTCATATGTCCGTGCTATAGAGTCACTGTGCCACAACCAGGGCCAAGTCTCGGTCCCTGAGTAACTGTCATACAGATTTATGGTTTACATACCAAAACTGCGTTCTGCTAATACCACAAATACTTACAAAGACAAAAGCTTATACTTCTGATGTTTAAAAACTCATGACCTTAAACTACACACACATCTAAAGTAAACATACATGCAAACCTAGATCTTTTATAACGTGCATACAGAATTCCACACTTTACACACCACTCTTACTGCACAACCTGCCACCTAAAAGCACTTATACCACTTCTATATAATTTATTCTTAGTACCTACTTATATAAAATATAGCATATAGACATGTAATCATATTTCATATACATCTATTTATATTTCCTTTGTGACTGCTGATTCAACTTTCACACAATCGCACAATTTTCTGGTGTAAATGTTATTCCTGCACTAATATTGCTCAGGTGACAAAGTTTACTTTGACTTTGACTTGGTGTGTTGTGTAAATGCTCCGGTTTCCTCCCACAGTCGAAAGACATGCAGATTAGGTCAACTGGCTACTCTAAATTGCCCATAGGTGTGAATGCGAG
>JAQQZR010041024.1:0-19141 GCA_030068235.1 Notoglanidium macrostoma
GTGATGGCCTGGATGCCCTGCCACATGCGCCGCGTGTCGCCGCTGTCCTGAAAGTGGCTGTGGATTCTCTGGCCATGGGTGCGCTTTGCTGCTTTGATGACCCGAGACAGTTTGGCCCTTGCTGCTCTTAGAGCCGCCTTGTCACCTGCCCTGAAGGCGGAGTCACAGGTCCTCAGCAGCTCACACACCTCTGCGGTCATCCACTCCAGTCTGTAACTGGTCATATCATATGTTTTGGCTCATTTGTGTATTTCATTACCAATTACATTATATTAAGTTATAGACAACAGACACAAAACTGCAACAAAACGCCATGCATTATCAGTTTATTATGTGATTGTCTCTAAGTTGAGTTTCCATAAGCAAGTAACTTTTTGCTCAAGGGAAAATGTTCTGAGACAAGCTTTAAACACAGACCTCCTAGCATCTGTCTTATTAAGCCATGTTTTCTTTTTCTGATTCTGAACGATTGTTCTCTTTTCCTGGTCAACACAAGGCCATAGCTTAGTCAGCATTGCTGTTGCAAGATATAAGAAGATGCAACAAACTGCACAAACTGACTTTTTAGGTGGAAAACTCTGAGGCCAAGAGGAACATTGGAATAAATCATAAAATTTTTAGACATGATAGGTAGGTTATACAGAAAGGCTTCTAAATAGGTGATCTGATCAAACAACATACCTACATAATATGTTGCACACTGAAGAACACTTCTCTTTGTTCTACTCTCTTTGTTATTCTCTTTTTTTGTTATTCTCTTTGTTCTCTCCTGGTAAGGAATTTAGCTCAAATTAAAGGGGAAATTAAATAATAACCCTCTGATTATTATATAACCTAAGTTAATCAAAGATAATCATAAACAAGTGTTTGAAATAAGTGAAATAACCATAGTGAAACTCCTCTTACTGTACAGTTAAAAAGAGCTCCACTGTAACTTAAGGAAAAGATAAATTTTTTTAAAAGCTTTGATAATTTAAAGCTAGCAATATATGGACCGAAATAGTTAGGAGAAGTAAATACAGAGTCACACGTCTTTTAAAGAATACAAACAAACATTTATTTCTAAACTACAACACAATTAAGAAAAAAACACAATAACAAATGGTGAAATGAGGATTGTATTGTGGAACTGGAGTTACCAAAGCACACACAATATTATAAACATAAACATAATATTGGGGCTTCTGTCTTAGAGCTTAAGCTTTTCATGAGATTATTTTTCCTTGGGGGTCAATTTGGACAGAAAAGCCTCATGGCAAGGTGCCAGAATGTCTGTTGTTCCTGGGTTCTAAATTGCCTTTGCAGAGATAACAAGACAGCAGTTGGCCCTGGTGGAGTCTTGTTTCCTGTGAATGAATATGTCTTAAAATAAAGAAGAATCTGTAGGATTGAGAGTATTTGTTGATAAAATAACCATTTCTGATAAATCATTTCACCATGGCTAGGTTTGATCCTACATTCCCCCATTTTGGCTGATAAAGCTGTTGATATCTTTGGGCACTGTAAACAAAAAAGATCAAACAGACAAGTAACATGACAACACAACATTTCCAATCATTTGATAATCTGAATGGTGCAAGAATGGAAACTGAAAAAGAAGGAAAGGAAATTCATATATAATGTAAGTTCATACTGTCACTTGAGTGCAAAGGTAATAGATGGTGCAGTGGTAGAGCTTCTGTCTTCTCTTCTCAACACCAAAATCTACTCCAGGCCCCTGTCCTAGTGACATTTTGGGTATTTCATTTTATTTTTTACAAATTTCCTCTTGAGGATGAATAAAGTATATCTATAGCTATCTATGTATATTTGTCATGTATTCCACTTATACGAGAGTTACATGAGAGAAGTTAGGTACACATATTGAAAGCACATGCATTAAAAATAATATAATACAATATCATACATAAAAATAATGAATTCCAGAGTAAAGATAAAAATGATGAAAAGGGTCATTGACAATATATCTAATTGCAAGTGTACAAATATGAAATCAATAGAACAGTGCATGGACATTGGAATAAGAAAACTAAACATTTCACATAGGAATAGATGGCCAAAGGACATTTAATGAAGAAACATACAATTTGCTAAAAGTGTTCGAGGAAGCAAAGAGTGAAACAAGCAGAGGAGTGTAGTAAATAATGCAATGGGAATGAAGGTTCTGGAACTGTTTGAAAAAAAAAAGTACAAAGGAAAAGTTGGGATTGTATGAAAGAGTAGAAAGAGAAGAGGAAGAGGCTAGAAAGAAAGCTGAGGAGGCAGTGAGAAATAAAAAGGAAGGGGATTAAAAAGGACATGAAATAAAGCAAAGGAAAAAGCAAGAGACAAGATTGTAGACATGTTTAGCACAGATAGTAAGGCCACCACCCTATGCTCCCCAAAGCATTTGCCCAGACTCTGTTACACAGCCACCAGGGGAAACTCTACCCAGATGCAACTCACCATGCCTAGACATAAGATAGATGGATCAGGGTGGAAATGAAGGACAAGACAGCCTAGCTTCTGAAGACTCCGAGAAACTTGACACTCTGGATGAGTTTAACTACAAGTCAGAGTCTATGTTCAACTGACAGTCCACACCAGACAAAGGCCAAAAAAGGAAAGTGAGACAGAAAGGAAAGAGAGAGAAGGTAAGAGACCGATGAGACACAGCATGGAAGATGATGGTTAGAGCACAGACTAAACTGACAGACAGATGCAGGGGGGAAGATCACAAAAGGCATGTGAGCAACACTGAGGAGGATGTCATGGATTACGTTTCTGATCCAAACCCACTAGATATAGTATAGCAGCCATTCAGAAGAGCACACTTGTCTGACCCATGAATATACACAGAAGTGCAAGGATTGTTCTAGACTTCCAGACATCCATTAAGGTAGAGCGAAATGGATTACTTTTGAAGACGATGCATTGTGGTACAGACTTGTCATTGCAGATATAAAAATATATATTGTCCCAAGTGTGTGGAAGGGCCAAGATGTGCAGCATATTAAAAACATCTGAAGTAGGGGCGGACGCAGCTGAAACCCAGCTATATGATCACTGGGAATTTGGACCCTACAGAACAAGTGTATGGAATGCAATAACAAATGAGTTTACCCCAAAAATTGACCCAGGAAAACTGAAACATTTTAAGATGGGAGAAGGTGACTGTGTTACGAAGCATATGAGTCAGTTTCAGAAAAAGTGGGTAGAACAAACAGGAACTGCATGAGATGGAATAACAGGAAACTGTTTCAAATGATGTTGACTAAGAGCGTGCCTAAGCCTGTGTAAGTCTCTCTAGAGGAAGTCATAGGCTGAACACAATGGATTGAAGAGCTTTCCAAGCTCACATGGTCCACCATGTGGAAAGATACAAGAAGAAGAAACTAAAAGAAAAGAAGACCTAAAACAACTGACTATTCACCTGCAAAAAGACCAACTGAAGGAGATAAAGCAGAACAATAAAGAAAAAGAAAGCTCAAAAACACAAGCTGCCATTATTGTGTGCACATGTGAAACCATACAAAGTGATACCACATGCTCAGCTTGCGCCTCCCATACATGTCTTCATGTGAGAAGGGAGCCTTCCAACAAACAGGAAGAGGAAGAAGCTGGGGAAGGAATGACTTTTAAAGTGGAACCAAGCCTGGAGATTTCCAGTAGTTCAATGCTGGGCCAAGGCAAAATGTCAGTGGAGCCCACCTGAAATGTTGGGGATGTGAACAAATGGGACCACTGCCCCAGTGGAACTTTTGTGCAAGCACAGAGCTATGATTGTGGACTACACAGCCAAATGCAAGATTGTCCCAGAAAACGGTGGGATAATTTTACTGAGCCTCAAGTATTGACCATTGAGGAAGAAACAATAGCAGCACCAATGTTGTACTCTAAACATACGCCTGTAAGTTTGCTCAGTAAATGGTAAGTGGCGAATGGTAATGATTAACAAAAAATAAAACAAAACCATCTCTCACCTTACCCACAGTATCTTGGTTAAGACTTGTGGACTATCTGAGCAAAGATTTTGAATAATGGAGGTCCTGGGTTCAACACATGACACCTGATTAAACAATGGTACTGAGTAGTCACGAACCTGTGCTGAGATTTGGACAGGGGATAGCAGAAGAATGACAGGGTGATTGACTAATATTGAAAGACAATGGTATAGGGTTACAAATGCAGTACCTCATTTATCAATAATGGTATTAAGTGAATATGAGGCAAGGGACTTAAGAATGAAAATAGAGTGGGTTTCATCATGTCTTAATATTCATGTCTAGAGATGGTACATACATGAGAATTACATAATGTTCTGTAAATAAAGCAAAAACTGAAAAAGTTAGTGTAGATAGGGCAATTTGGAAAGTAACCCAGTGTACATTAACCAATGAAGATGAAGTACTATTAAACACAGTTATGTTGATGATCTACTAATTTGCAGCCCATTGAAAATGCATGGAGCAGTGCATTGAAAATTGTATTAAAGTGTTGACAGAATTGGCTAAAAAAGAAACAATTGTAATTTTGCTCGTAGGAGGTGGAATATTTGGGCCAATTGTTAATGGGGGTGCACAGGTCCTTCTAGACAGAACACAAAGACTATTAAGGGAGCACCAAAACATAGGATATAGCTGATATATTGTCATTCATAGGCCTGGAGGGATATATTGACAGTGAACATGTGATTTTTGTATTAAAAGTAGTTCCATTGAGAAAGATGATCCAAGAAGTAGGACAGACTAATTCAGAGCAAATTAAGCTATACAGACAAAGCAGAACAAGCATTCTTAAGGCTTAAGACAGACTAGTGTTCAGGTCCTGCCTTAGCAAAGCCAGAAACCATTTCATTTGTTTGTTTCAGAAAAGAATGGCTATGTGAATGCTGTTCTTACCAAAGATGCAAATGGGAGTAGTCTCATGTCTAGTCTCATGACAAGCCTAGTTAATCTGTGACAATCCAAAGCCAAGGCCAGGGAGCAGACAAGTAGGCTAAACCAAATTTCTGCTAGATGCATAGAGTCGTCAATCAGGTTCCACCATAATGAGTCATACTGTGACTGTCTGATCCCCGAGTTAAACAAAAATGTAGAAATACTCAAAATGTTTGTTCTAATAACCTAATTAAAATTAATTCGGATCATACTGAATGTACAGCCAGTACCTTTGATCTAACGCTAGGAGTGTTAAATATTAGACCTCTTACATCTAAAGCACTTATTGTTAATGAAATTATTACTGATCAGCAGTTCATTGTACTATGTTTAACAGAAACATGGATCAAACCAAATGAGTACATAGCATTAAACGAAGCTAGTCCTCCCGGCTAACTGGCAGAGGAGGAGGCATCGCAGTTGTTTATAATGATAAACTAGGCATCACACAAAAACCTGGAAATAAATTGAATGCATTTGAGGTTCTCTATACTAACATATCTTATGTAGCCACGAAAAATTAGTCTGTCCAGTCATTTCCACTAATTATTATTTACAGAACCTCAGGGCCATATTCTGAATTCCTTTGTGAATTTGTGGATTTCATCTCAAACATGGTCATCACTTTAGAAAAAGCATTAATTGTTGGAGATGTTAATATTAATTTACGATGACCCAGAAGATCCTCTGAGGACAGCGGTCAAGTCCATTCTAGGTTCTGTAGGAGTTAATTAGAACATAATAGGACCCACCCTTGATCTAATACTAAGTTTTGGATTAAGTATAGAAAACACAGACAGTTCCATAGACAGAAACTATCCATCCATCATCTATACCACTTTATCCGTCTGGGTCGCAGGGGAAGCTGGAGCCAATCCCAGCATCTTCGGGTGAGAGGTGGGGTACACCCTGGCAGGTTGCCAGTCCACCACAAGGCACAGGGAGAACATGCAAACTCCACACAGAAAGGCACCTTGGGTGACTCAGGAATCGAACCCAGGACCTTCTTGCTGTGAGGCGACAGCGCTAACCACCACACCACCGTGCCACCCCTCAGAAACTATCTCAGATCATTATCTCCTCTCTTTTAAGATGTGGTTTATTTATAATTTGTGCACCTTGCCATCCTATCGTGACAAACAAATATTTACATCAGCTATTGCACAGAGTTTTATCAATTATCTCCCTGAACTATCATCCTTGATTGCATCACCATCAGACTCCACAGAACTCGATAAGGCAACTAAATGCTTAGAGTCAACATTTCACTATACACTAGATAATGTAGCCCCATTTAAAAGGAAAATAATTATAGAGAAAAAATTTCTGGCATTATGATAACACACATGTTCAAATTAGCATGGAAGGAGAGCCTATAGGAACTGTAGGAAAGCTCTTAGTGATTCTCGATTAACAATGAATAAGTCCACCACAGAAACATCCATTCAATCAATATGCAATAGCAATGACTTAATTATTTTTTTCAAAAACAACATTGAAAATATCAGGCTAAAAATACAAACTTTGAATTTACATCCAGAGAATCTGATAAGCAACTCTGTAGACAACAATATAACTACACTGCCTGTTCAAAAAAAAAGTCACACACTAATATTTTAGCTCTGATTACAGAACACATTCGCTGTGGCATTATTTTGAAGAGCTTCTGCAATGTCACAACATTTATTTCCATCCAGAGTTGCATTAATTTTTCACCAAGATCTTCTAGAGATGATGGGACAGTCATACCTCTGCACAAATTCTTCTCCAGCACATCCCAAAGATTCTCAATGGGGTTAAGGTCTGGACTCTGTGTTGGCAAATCCATGTGTGACAACCCCAGATCATAGCACTGCCCTCACAGGCTTGTATAGTAGGCACTAGGCAATGATGGCTGCATCACTTCATGCACCACTCTTCTTTCCCTGATGCACCCTTCACTCTGGAACAGGGTAAATCTGGACTTATCAAACCACTTGACCTTCTTCTATTGCTCCAGAATTCAATCTTTATGCTCCCTAGCAAATTGAAGCCTTTTTTTCCGATTAGCCTCACTAATCAGTGGTTTTCTTAAGGCTACACAGCTGTTTAGTCCCAATCCCTTGATTTCTCTATGCATTGTGCATGTGGAAATGCTCTTACTGTCATTGTTGAACACTGCCGTGAGTTAAACTGTTGATTTTTTATGATTTGTTTTCATCAAACGTTTCAGTGATCACCAATCACAATCATTTAAGATTTTTTCCAACCACAGTTCTTCCGCGAAAATGATGGTTCCCACTATACTTCCAGTTTTTAATAATGCATATGACAGTTCTTAAAACAATTTTAGTAGTTTCAGCAATCTCCTTAGATATTTTCTTTGATTGATGCATGCCAATAATTTGACCCTTCTGAAACAGATTAACATCTTTTCCATGACCACAGGATGTGTCTTCCGACATGGTTGTTTAAGAAATGAGAAGCTACTCACTGCATCAGTTGGGGTTAAATAACTTGTTGCCAGCTGAAACATAATCATCCAGTAATTATACAATGGGAGGCTCTTACCTATTTGCTTTGTTAAATCCAGGTGGTGACCTTTTTTTTTGGACAGGCAGTGTATATCAGACAAGCCATTAGAATGTTCTAAACCCCTTCGAGAGACTCATCAAAATCATCAACCTGTTTATTAGATCAAACAGATAATACAAGACATAATTTAACCTATTCTAAAAATAATCAACTCTCTCCTTAACATTAGCTATGTACCAAAATCCTTTAAATTTGCAGTTATTAAACCCCTGATTAAAAAACCTTATCTCGACCCCAGTCAGTTGTCCAACTATAGGCCAATATCAAACCTCACCTTTATTTCCAAGATTCTAGAAAAGGCTGTAGCACAGATATTACACTCATACCTACATAGGAATAGCATTCATGAAATTTATCAGTCAGGGTTTAGACCTCACCATAGCACAGAGGCAGCACTAGTTAAATTAGTAAATGACCTACTACTGGCCTCTGATCAGGGTTGTGTTTCATTGCTTGCATTACTTGACATTAGTGCAGCTTTTGATACTATTGATCATACTATTCTCCTTGATAGATTAGAAAAAACTGTGGGAGTTAAAGTAATGGCCCTCTCATGGTTCAGGTCTTATTTGACTGATTGTTATTAGTTTGTTGATATACTCCCCCACACATGTTTGGCATTCCACAAGGTTCTTTTTTAGGCCCACTGCTTTTTTCTTTATATATGCTACCTGTGGGTAATATTATTCTTAAACATGGTATTAGCTTCCACTGCTATGCTGATGGCACACAGATGTATGTTTCAGCAAAGTCAGGTGAAAGACACCAGCTTAAAAAAAATTGAGGAATGTGTAAAGGACATTAGACAATGGATGCTTAATTAATTCAATTTAATTCAGTTTTATTTGTATAGCGCTTTTAACAACAGACATTGTCACAAAGCAACTTCACAAAAGTAAATAAATTCTTAATATAAACTTATGAATCTATACATTTATCCATATACTGTATATCCCTAATGAGCAAGCCTGTGGTGGCGGCGGCAAGGAAACACTCCCTGAGATGGCAAAAGGAAGAAACCTTGAGAGGAACCAGACTCAAAAGGGTTCCCGTCCTCATTTGGGTCACACTGTATAGTGCAATTACAACTAACACCCTTTAATACTAGGGTTAAGTTTAGAGTGCAAGACTGTTCATGGTGATTCGAGTCCTATGTCATTGTAGCAGAACCGCTCATGTCAACAGCAGTCCAATGCCATCTTCACAGCTCTAGGTGTATGTTGAGGCAGTTTATATGGTGCCATATTTAACAGGAGCAAGTGGTTTCCAAGTGATGACTCCAACCAGGAATAGGACACCGGGATGGATCAGGCAAGCCCGGAAAGCAGAACGTGTCAGGATTCCTGGAGTCTCAGGAGTAGCATGTGCAGCTCGACAGACGGGGAGAGAGAAGAGAAAAAGCTGATTGTTAGGTATGGTCATGGTCACCTAACGGTAAGGAACAGAGTATATCGTGTGCAGAGTGCAAGCAGGAACTCTGACAGGGCTAGCTATGACAGCATAACTTAAAGGGAGAGCCAGAAGGTAACACAGACATGAGGGCGCCCTGGGACATAAAGCGGCCAGCCACTCGAGTCAACAAACTTGAGTGAACGTGCGAGAGTGGGTGCTGACAGCATCCAAACATCCCAGTTTACCTAAACATTCTATGACTGAGAACCCCCAGATCTGCTCCTTTACCTAGTAGAAGGTTAGTAACAAAAGGCTTGTCTAAACATATACATTTTCAGCCTAGATTTACTTATGTTATGTATACTTAAGTTAACTATTTTACTTTAATTACTTTCTTCTACTTGATTCTGATTCTTAAAACAGAAGTACTAGTACTAGGACCACATGAAGCTAGAAGTAAGTTTTCTGATTACATAGTAATTCTGGATGGCCTTTCTGTTGACCTTTCTCACCACGTGCCAAAGTAAAAGACCTTGATGTGATTATTGACTCCAATCTGTCATTTGAAGCTCATATAGATAATATCACTTGGACAGCCTTCTTTCATCTCAGAAATATTGCAAAGATAAAAAATATGAGGTCACTTCATAACAGAAAAACTATTTCATGCTTTTCTTATCTCTAGGTTAGATTATTGTAATGCCTTTCTATCTGGATGTTCCAGTAGGTGCACAAACAAGATCCAATTAGTCCAGAATGCAGCAGAAAGGGTCCTTACTAGAACAATAAAATATGAGCACATCACCCCTATCTTATTTGTTGGTACCTCAAATAGTGAAGGCTACAGCAGGAGGCAGATCTTACAAAGCCCCTCAGTTATGGAACAGCCTTCCAATTAGTGATCGGGACTCAGACATAGTCTCAGTGTTTAAATCTATGCTGAAAACGTATTTGTTTAAAAAGCCTTTTGTTAATAGCCTTCTATTAGGTAAAGGAGCATATCTGGAGTGTTCTCAGGCATTAGTCAACTGGGATGTTTGGATGCTGACTCTCCTCCACTCTCACACCTTCACTCAAGTTTGCTGACGGTGGACTGCTTGGCTGCTCTATGTCCCAGTGGGCCCTCATGTCTGTGTTACCTTCTGGCTCTCCCTTCTAGTTATGTTGTCAGAGTTCCTGCTTGCACTTAGCACACAATATACTCTGTTCCTTAACCATTACGTGACAATGAGCATACCTAACAATCTGCTTTTTCTTTCTTCTCTTCTCAGTCTTATCTCTCTCTCTCTTTCTCTCTTTCTCTGTCTGTCGGGCTACACATGATTCTCCTGAGATTCCAGAGATCCTGACCCCTTCTGCTTTCCGGACCTGCCTGATCCATCCTGGTTTCCTACATCTGGTTGGAGTCATCACTAGGAAACCACTTGTTCCTGTTGAGGATGGCACCATAGGAACTGCAACATACACCTAGAACTGTGAAGATGACATTGGACTGCTGTTGACATGAGCTTTTCTGCTACAATGGCATAGGACTCAAATTACCACAAATAGTCTTGCACTCAAATCTTGACCCTCTTACAGAAGTGCGTTATTTGTAATTGCACTATCCAGTGTGACCCAAATGAGGATGGGTTCCCTTTTGAGTCTGGTTCCTGTTAAGGTTTCTTCGTCTTGTCATCTCAGGGAGTTTTTTCTTGCCACACTCACAACAGGCTTACTCAATATATATACACTACCAGTCAAAAGTTTGGACACACCTCATTTAATGTTTTTTTTTTATCTTCATGACTATTTACATTGTAGATTCTCACTGAAGGCATCAAAACTATGAATGAACACATATGGAATTATGTAGTAAACAAAAAAGTGTGAAATAACTCAAAACATGTTTTATATTTTAGATTCTTCAAAATAGCCACCCTTTGCTTTGATTACTGCTTTGCACACTCTTGGCATTCTCTCGATGAGCTTCATGAGGTAGTCACCTGAAATGGTTTTCCAACAGTCTTGAAGGAGTTCCCAGAGATGCTGAGCACTTGTTGGCCGTTTTACCTTCACTCTGCGGTTCATCTCATCCCAAACCATCTCTATTGGGTTTAGATCAGGTGACTGTGGAGGCCAGGCCATCTGGCGCAGCACTCCATCACTCTCCTTCTTGGTCAAATAGCCCTTACACATCCTGGAGGTGTGTTTGGGGTCATTGTCCTGTTGAAAAGTAAATGATGGTCCAGCTAAATGCAAACCAGATGGGATGGCATGTCGCTGCAGGATGGTAGCCATGCTGGTTCAGTTTGCCTTCAGTTTTTATAAAATCCCCAACAGTGTCACCAGCAAAGCACCCCCACACCATCACACCACCTCCTACATGCTTCACGGTGGGATCCATGCATGTAGTAACCATCCGTTCACCTTTTCTGCATCGCACAAAGACAAGGCGGGTGGAACCAAAGATCTCAAATTTGGACTCATCACACCAAAGCACAGATTTCCACTGGTCTAATGTTCATTCCTTGTGTTTCTTGGCCCAAAAAAATCTCTTCTGCTTGTTGCTTTTCATTAGTAGAACTAAGACTTCATTAGAAAAACATGAAGTCTCAGAGACCAAAGAAGTGAAAGAATTAGTTAATAATGGTGGAAAATACCCTAGGCCAAACAAAGGGAGGGGCGTGGTTCTGAGAAATAGGTCACATGAATTCCAAGCAGATGATGTAACGCAGTTTATAGGATATAAAAGATGGCCTAGAAAGACCTGAGGGGGGACATGAACCTCACCCAGGATAGAACTGTCATTGTTGATGTATTGCTTATGCAACAACGTTTGCTGTTCCTGCTATCAAGAGATACCTGAGAGTTGTCTTTTTTACTGAACTTGTAAAGAGTTATTTTTATCTTGGTTTAATTAGATTTGAGTAACAGTTAATGAGGAAAAGTCAATTATCAGCTTCAAGTACCATTTTGTCCTCTGCAACAAAATCAACATTCCATTGGTATGTGTGGAAGTCATAGCCATCTGAAGGGTTAGGTGTGAAGGTGTTGATGCTCTATGCCATCTTATCTAGTTCTTTGATAGAGACTCTGGTGGTTACTCTATTGGTCACAGGACAGTTGGCTTAGGCTTACTGATAAGGTCTCAAGTGGTGGTAACATAACTGGGCAGTAAATTGCTTCAGACTCACATTTCACCTCATCTAACTTTTTTTTTGTTCTTTGTTTAGAGTGGCTGTGATGGGGTTGGTAGGCTGATGCCTTACACCTGGTTGGTAAGCAGGGTTGGAAGGGTTACTTTAAAAATATATTCCAATACAATTACTAATTACTACAAAATTAAAGTAATGTGACTGATATATGTATGTAACCTCAATCCCAAATATGTGGATGATGATAGCATTTTCTCAGTTGGAGGGCATACTTTGCAGTGTACTGTGATGTTATTCCCCTTTTATGCTTTAAAGACAAAATAATGGTGAAATTTCCACCCAGTGAATGCATTTTTTTTCCCATGAGAATGAATTGGTGACTGTAAGATTAGCTATGATTTCACTCCAGAGTGGTCATGTGAGACTCATGAAGTGTTGTGTGCACATATCCATGAAATATATTGTTCTTATTTACTGCTGCAGCTACTGATTTTTATTTATTTGTTTTTGTTTTCATAATTATTTTCTATATTTGATTATTTTTAGGGTGTTAATTGAATAATCTTTCTTTGCTTATTCAATTGGTTTTATTTTTTATGATATACAAAAGATATTTATTTAAAACAGTTATTTGCAACATTATAATCAGGACTACTACAGACCTTTATCTTAACAAGGTTTAATTAGCAGTAAAATAATTACAGTATTATTCAGTATTATTGACATTTATCAGATAAGCTGTCACAGCATTAGAATATTACCAAGTGCTCATGTTAACCAAATAAGTGGTAATACTTGTTCAGAATAAGCATTATATATGAATGGTACTGAATAAACACTCAGACTAACTCAAGGTGGTGGTATGTAGCTTACATTGTTTAGCACTTTTTAATCACATACCACAGTTTTTGCAGCTGTGTGTCTGTATTTCAAGCCATGATTTGTTCAAATTTCGAACAGACAAATTCAAAATAAAGATAGATTAAATATCTGCTGCCTGTTTCGCTCACTGAAACTCTCCGGTGCCAAGTTTATTTTGCTTGCTGTGTGCGCATGTGAGGCAAATAATTTTCAGGGTGTGGAATCAACTCCAAGGATTTTCATTTGACTCTTAGATTTCAGTGCCCCAGAGTAGTGTATCTTTTTGGGATCGACTTGTAAACCAAAAGCAAGGTCAGAAAAATCGGCTAGTTTAACTTTTTACTTTTTTAAGCTAATTGATTCAAATAGCTTTGGTACTTGCTGCTTAATACTTAATAAGTACTTCATAACGAAGTTCTACTAATTTATTTAATAAATAAATAATTGGCAATATTATTGTTAATAAAATTAATAAATAATAGATAATAAAAAAAAGTTATTCTCAATTTTTATTGATTTTGTTCATTAGTTGTTGCATCCCTTATGCATATTAAAATTGTAATCCTGTAAATAATCTCAGTTTTTACTAAATGTATCGGTAATCTGATTACAGCTTTTTTTCTGTAACTATAACAGAATACAGTTACCTTTTTTGTATCCTAATTACATAACGCTGTTCAATGTATTCAGTTACTCCCCAAGTCTGGTGCTTGGCTAATTGCAAATATACTAATCATTAATGGACTTTGAATTAGTAAACAAGGCTTTTGTTTGTGAACATTTTCAGACAGTATTTCGTTTGCTTTTAGTTCATGCGAACACCATTGCCAAATTTTGTTGAGAACTGGAAAACAAAGCTCAGGAAACTAAATACGGGACTGGAATAAAAGCTTTGCCAGCTCAGGCTGATAAGTGAACCAGGCACTGGGGCCGGGTGTTTGCTTGGAAAGCTAAGCGTAAGCTCTGCAAGACTTGGCTAGATGAGTGGAAGTGCTGTGTTACCAGCTTGGCTGAGTGAAGGCCTTGCTAGCTATGGTACTAATGTACATTTTTATTTTAAAATATAATTTGTTAGTATGTGATTGTGCAGCACAATCCAATATTGTTCTTAAGAAGTAAATCTTCTTAAGTTGTATTATTATTTGTATATGTTATTATTCCCAGGGATTTTAGAGCCCTTTGTCCTCCCATAGGTTTTGAGATATTGACCCCAAATCAATTTTAACTCATCTGTCTTGTGCCCCTATAGTGTACTTGTAAAAATCTGATAGGTCTTCTCATTTTTATTGCCATTTTTAATCATACATTTTCCAATTGAAAATGAATGGAGACAGATGATATGCCTCTACTGGAAAAAGGAAGAACTGCACACTATGGCAATGGAAAATTAAGTCCAGAGTTAATGGTATTTTGCTCCACAAAACAGAGGCTTACATTCGCAAATATTTTCAAACAGTTTTGTCATTTGCTTTATGCATTTAGTATTAACATTTTTATTTGAAATTCAGTAAATCCAGAAGAGTTCATTTGCTAATGGTGTTCTCACTAGTATACAATGCCTTATGTTTTCAAACAGTTTTTTGTTTGCTTTTAGTTCACTGCGATCATCAACGCCAACTTTTGCCAATATTCCAACACTGTAAACATTCCAACATTGGAAAAAAAAGTACAGGAGAATAAATGCTGGACTGGGTGAAGAGCTTCACAAACTTGAGCTGATGAGTGAAGCAGGTGCTAGCCTGCTTGTCTGTGTGTGGTCTGTGTGTGAAGTAGTCAGCCGAGGAGAAGAACCCCCTGACACAGCCTGACAGAAGTGCTTTCTGACTTGTTTAGTTTAGTAGATTTAACTTATTGTCTTCTATGCTGTAAGTCTCTTTGTTAATATATAATTTGTCATTATTTGATATAATTTTTCTACAAATATTTTTAATAATGTATTTTCATGAATAATTCTTTGTTTGTATAAGACATTTATACTCCATGGGCCAGTCAAAGTCCAGACCTAAATCCCATTGATTATCTGTTGCAAGACTTGAAAATTGCTGTTCATGTCTGTTCATGGCTCTCAATCCAATCTGACTGAGCTTGAGCAATTTTGCAAAGAAGAATGGGTGAAAATTTCAGTCTCTAGATGTGCAAAGCTGGAAGAGACATGCCCTAAAAGACTTGCAGCTGTAATTGTAGTGAACGGTGGTTCTACTAAGTATTGACTCAGGGGGGCTGAACACAAATGCATGCCACACTTTTCAGATTTCTATTTGTAAAAACTTTTGAAAACCAAGTATCATTTTCCTTCTACTTCATAATCATGCTCTACTTTGTGTTGGTATATCACATAAAATCCCAAATAAAATACATTTAAGTTTGTGGTTGTAATATGACTAAATGTGGAAATGTTCAAGGCGTATGAATACTTTTTCAAGGCACTGTATATCACTCTCACCTCCCCTAATTGGGGGGGGTGGTATGTGTGTGTCTTCCTTAGGGTCTGTTCTTATGCTGCCATGATCAGAGCCTCTGTACTGTCTTTCAGGCCTGCTTTTTTTTAGCCACTAGTAGGATTTCTTAATGTCAGCCACTTCCTCTATCTGCCGGTGATTGGTCTTCCATGATGCTTTCTCTTCCTCCTCACTATCCTCCGTCTTCTGCTGCCTGAGACACTCTTTCTTCAGTTTGTCCTGGGGGTCATCTTGGATGTTCCTTGTTTCATTCTGTCCGTTATTCGTAGAGTCTCAGGGAGCTGGACATCGGATGGAACGCTCCATGCATAATGAGGAGTTTCCATGTCAGGTATATATTAGTGTTGGGAGAATTCATTTCTGTAATTAATGTGGACTGATTAACAGACATTTTTCGAACTGTTAGAATACTGTTCGAACTGTTCGAATAGTTAGCTCATATGTGTGCATTATGTTCAGTGTTACCAGATTGTGGAGGGAGTTTCTAGCCAAAAGTATTGTATTAAAAATGCCATGGTCTATAAATTTAGATCTTAAAACCTACCCAACCATACTTTTACCTGCACAATCCAGTTAGATCCAGCCCAGGTGGATGTAAACATACCCAATCTGGCAATGCTGCATACACTGCTCAGGCATGATTGGGTATATCAGGGTAAATATCAGCTAATTTTTAACCATCATCCAATGACCGTCTGTTGCCTTATGGGCTAATACAGATAGTTGGCTGATACAAACTTTGTATCTTTAATAAATATATTTATTGTAATTTTTATTTCCCAGGACTCAGGGTACATTGTGGTCAGACCTAGTAGTTTAATTGTTGAGGTATTGATAGGTATTAGATTTTAGCCTTCCGTTCAAAAAGCTCCTCCCTTTCTGTTCCAGTATGAGGGGCTTCCATCTTCTGGTCTGGTTCTTGAGAGGTTGAGAGGTGAGTTCACTGATGCTTCAATTTTTCCATGCAGGAGTACCACAGTTTTGGACAATGACATCAAATCCTTGCATAGCAGTCATGGCCTGGTTCAATTAAAACAGGTGTCAGGCAGCAGATATGGATGCAGACACAGGTACCCAGAAGATTTCTTTAGAAAACTTGCAGACAGAACCCAATTAAACAAATGAGAAAAAAAATATTAAACTTGGCCATTTATTTATTGAAAATGTTCAAACATTACATATGGAAAAAAGTTTGTTTACCTTTGCTTTCAGACCCACTTGTGAAACAATAACTGCAACTAAACTTTTTCAGCAACGGTTGAGCCTTGCACATCAGCTTGGAGGAATTTTGGCCCAATCCTTTGTATCTTCAATTCTGGGATGATAGTGGATTTACTCACATGAACTGCTTGCACAATATGTCTATTTGATTAAGGTCAGGACTTTGTCTTGGCCATTCCAAAACATTAATGTTATTCTTCTTTAACCATTCTTTTGTAGAATGATCATTGTCCTGCTGCATGACCCATTTTATCTGGAGATTTAGTTCACGGACAGATGTCCTAACATTTTGCTTTAGAATCCACTTGTAATTTAGAATTCATTGTTCCATCAATGATAAGCTGTTCTGGCCCAGATGCAGCAAAACAGGCCCAAACCATGATACTTCCACTTCCAAGTTTCACAAATGGGATAAGGTTCTTATGCTGGAATTGAGTGGTTTCCTTTCTCCAAGCATAATGCTTCTCATTTTAACCGAAATGTTCTATTTTGGGTTCATCCCTCCACAGAATTTTTCCAGTAGCCTTCTAGCTTGTCCACTTGATCTTTAGCAAACTGTAGATGGGCAGCAATGTTCTTTTTGGAGAGTAGTAGCTTTCTTCTTTCAATTCTGCTATGCACACAATTGTTGATCAGTGTCCTCCTGATGGCAGATTCATGAACATTAGCCAATGTGAGAGAGGCCTTTAGTTGCTTACAATTTACCCTAGGTTCCTTTGAGAACCTGCATGCTATTACACATTCTGCTCTTGGAGTGATCTTTGGATTGATCAAGATTTCATAGAAAAGGTCTTATGAATGAATTTTACAATGTGCATACAGTAAGTATAACAAAAAGGTATTTATCAAATGTGCACACGCCAGTCAAACACACCAGCGTTGATAAATCCAACACATTCTAAACCACCATACTCATCACAGTCAGGTCATTTGCATTTAGACAAGCCCCCAATTAACTATACATTGTCACAAAACATACCTGTAAAAACCGTGTGAAATTCGCTTTTTTTGGAATAACGCCAAAGAGAGCGAAGAAAATAAACTAGGGTTAGGGTTTGGGTTACGGAATGGCTTTCGTGTGTTTAGTGTCCCGCTCCAACCCAGGTCCCAATCATGGCATAGATCTATCAGCATCAGTTTTGGGAAGCATTGCCTACTCAGCAGTCACTCTTTGCTCTCAGCAAACAGAACAGTTCGCTCTGAAAACATGCTCCCTGCGGAGTGCATGGTTCACTAAATCTTCCAGCAAGATGAGTGATGTTACATTTTCAAAACACCTGTCACAGTTCTTTTGACATCAATTAAGCTACGTTTCTGTTTCTAACTAGATAAAATTAGTAATTGAGTAATTATTAATAAAAAGAAACTACCAAACATGTTGACATTGTTTAATGCATAGTGTGACACTCACAATACTTTCTATTTCCAGTTCCCCTCATCTGCCACTGGATGCTGTGTGTAAGCATGTTCGGAGATGCAAACACTTTCTCAAACACTTTCTCAAACATGTTGTGAAGATCATATTTTGATAGATGTCTTTAAATAAAACAGGAAAACAGTACCCAACTCAACACTGATTTGTCATCCCATTGATTGAAAACACCTGATTCTAATTTCATCTTCAAATTAACTGTGAATCCTAGAGGTTCACATACTTTTGCCAATAACGGATATGTAATATTGGATCATTTTCCTCAATAATAAATAAATAATAATAAATAAACAAATAAATTAAGTATAATATTTTTGTCTTATTTACTTAACTCAGTTCTCTGTATTTACTTTTAGGTCTTATGTGAAAATCTAATGATGTTTTAGGTCATATTTATGCAGAAAATTTGAGGTGATTCTCTACATTTGTTGGGTCAGTCCATAGTGCTGCTGCGTTGAGAGTTTAAGGTGGAGAATATGAAGGTTTGAACAATGTTCAAATATGTGGGTGATTGTTTTGGTGGAGGTTTGGCAGCATATGCAGGTGCTGGGGGTGATAGGGTTGTCATCATTGAGAAGACAGAAATTGCGGATCAGAGATGGTTGAAAATGGCACAGGTTCTGAATGTGAGAGACATTTCATCAGCCAGTGTTGGGAGGGGTTGTTTTGAAAAGTTTGTTGGGGCCGAGCGATTTGATGGTTTGAGTGACGAATGCTGTGTGGATGCCTTTGAGTAAGAGGCTTGATGATCGTGTAGCTTATGTTGATGTTGGTGTTATTGTTTTTGAGTCTAACAAGTTGGCGTGAGTGCTGAATGTGTTTTCTGATATTTTATACTTGGTTAACTCTTCAAGATTTATCTGTTTGTTGAAGTGAAGGATTGGAATAACTTTCTTATCTCAGTTTTGTTTCAATATACACTACCAGTCAAATGTTTGGGCACATCTTCTCTTTCATAGGTTTTTCTTTTTTTTGTTTTCTACATTGTAAAACAATACTGAATACCACAAACTATGAAGCAACACATATACTGAATTATGTAGTAAACAAAAAAGTGTAAAAAAAAAATAAAAAAAACCCAAACAAAATATGTTTCATATTTTAGATTCTTCAAAGTAGCCACCATTTAGCTTGATGATATTGTGG
>JAQQZR010041034.1:0-19138 GCA_030068235.1 Notoglanidium macrostoma
GTCGGGTGGACAAGCAGTAAAAGTGGTGGTCAGGGGTGGAAAATACTTGAGTAAATGTACCTCATTACTATTCATAAGTATTATTTTGACATACTTATCCTTTACTATTATTATAATTATTATAAGTATTATATATAAGTATTATTAAAATGGAATACTTTGACTTTATTTACATTAGATAAATAACATAAGATAACTAATAAGATAAACAGGAAGGGAGAAAGAATATATATATCCCTAATGAGCAAACCTGTGGCAACGGTCATGGTGGCAAGGAACAACTTCCTGAGATGACAAAAGGAAGTGTGTGGTGTGTGTGGTGTGTGTGTGTGTGAGTGTGTGTGTGCGTGTGTGTGTGTGTGTGTCAGGATGTGGATGTGTGTGGGTGTGTCAGGATGTGTGAAGGTGTGAAACTAAAGACACAGAAGACAATGGGACAGACAAATGGTCCCCGAACTGAGTGGGATGTGCTGGGTTCGGGTCAATTGATATGCTAACTTGGGAAATACAACACGATAAAAACAAAGGTTAAACTTAGTGGATAGAAAAATGCAAGTAGAATAATGTAGACTAAGAATTATTGAATCATGTTCATCAATGTAATAAAAAACTAACAAGAATCACGCCACACAAGAAAACACTGGAATTTAACGCATAACATCCTCTAGAGTTTACACAGCGTGCTGTCAACCCAAGGGTATTATCTGAGACTACAGCACACGCAGACTCACCAAAACTGCACAGTTGAACATAGAAGAAACATCAACATGGTCTGTTTCCAGTCTTCTTGCACCTGTGTTCAAAACTCAGACAGTCAAGGCCAAACAGAGGTATGAACCATGATATCTAAGGACAGAATAATAGGATGAACTTAATAATGACTGAACTTACTTACTTCTACCTTTTAGATTTTTTTAAATGATTTAATAATCAAACTGACAGGGAGCAAACGTGCATCTCGAGAAATTAGAATATTGTAAAAAAAAAAAAAACATTTATTAAAAAATTTGAATATACGTTATATAAGAAAGTGAAAATTTAATATGTTATAGATTCATTACACATAAACTAAAATGTGTCAAGTATTTTGCTATTTAAATTTTTATAATTATGGGTCAAAAAATTTAATAAATACATTAGAATTATTTATTAGTTCATATGTTAGTTGAATTATTCATTATTAGAATATTTCATTTCAAGTTTGAGTAAATTACTATTCAAACAATATAAATACCATGTATGTCTTGGTCTAGTTGAGTACCTGCAACAACAATCATGGGGAAGACTGCTGACGTGACAGTGCTGTCAGAGTGCAGTATTGAGGCATATTAATGGAAAGTTGACTGGAAGGGAAAGGAAAAGGTAGGAAAAAGTAGACAAGCAACAGGAATGACCACAGCCCTGAGAGGATTGTCAAGAAAAGTAAATGCAAGAACTAGGGAGAGCTTCACAAGGAATGAACTGAAGCTGTTGTCAGTGTTACCACACACAGACGTCTTCAGAAAAGGGGCTGTCGCATTCCTCCTTTCAAGCAACTCATAAACCAAAGACAACCTCAGAATTGTCTTACCTGGGCTAAGGAGGAAATGAACTGGACTGCTGCTCAGTGGTCCAAAATCTTCTTTTCAGAGAAAAGTAAATTTTGCATTTCATTTGGAAATCAAGGTCCTAGAGTCTGGATTAAGAGTGGAGAGGCAGTGGAAGTTTCCACAGTCTGTGATGATTTGGGGCACGATGTCATCTGCTGGTGTTGGTCCACTGTGTTTTATCTAGTCACAGTCAACACAGCCGTCTACCAGGAGATTTTAGAGCACTTCATTCTTCTATCTGCTGACAAGCTTTATGGGATTGCCGATTTTAACACCTGAACATAATGCCAAAACTATTCCCAAATGGTTTGCTGATCATGATATTAATGCGGTTGATTGGCCAGCCAACTCTACTGACCTGAACCTGTAGAGAATCTATGGGGTATTGTCAAGAGGAAGATGAAAATCACCCCACCCAAAAATACAGACGAGCTGAAGACCGCCATCAGAGTAACCTGGGCTTAAATATCACCGCAGCTGTGCCACAAGCTGACCACTTCCATGCCACACCGCATTGACGCAGTAATTCATGGTAAAGGAGCCCCAAGCAAGTATTGACTGTATAAATGAACATACTTTTCAGACACAGGACATTTCTGTATTGTAAATCCTTTTTTGATTGGTCTTAATAAATATTCTAATAATTTGAGATACTGGATTTCTGATTTTCATGAGCTATATGCCATAATCATCACAATTAAGACAAAAAAAAAAGACTTGAAACACTTCACCTTGCATGTAATGAATATAGAATATAGGAAAGTTTTCCTAGTTGGATTAAATTACAAACAAATGCATTTCCCCCCACGATATTCTAATCTTCTGAGATGCACCTGTAGATGTGATGAACACTTAAAATATCTTAAAGTCTTTTTGGATGTGTTAGATTGAAAATCTTGTCCCTTTTCTATCCTTTGACTACTGTTCTTTTTCTGTCCTTTTTCTGTCCTTTGACCCCCTTTAACCCTGTTGCCATGGATTGTTGTTCTGGCATACCTATGCTCAGATTTAAAGGTGTCTTGCTCTCTTCTATGTCCTGTCACCTTTAGATAATTTAGGTCCTTGCGACATGACCGAATCTCGTTTAGGTTAAACTATCATAAAGAACATGATATACTCATCCTGATTTATCTTGTCACACTCCTCACACAGGAGACTTTCATTATGTCATATGTTTTGTCCAAACAAGGTGTTTTTCTACTTAGCTGTTCCCTTGAGAATACTATGACATCTGTGTTTCTATGTATATATCCTTCTAGACTTTCCGTAGTAAAATAAGACGGAGTTTAACACGACCTTGTGTCAGTTGGCTCAATTTCCAAGCGCTTGACACCCGGAGGAAAGAGAGAGAGACACGGTTGCAGAGTCTGATAGAGATTGAACCTGAATTGAAGTTCTAACAGGATGGTTTCACCTCACAATTCTTTCTTTGCACAACTGATAAAAAAAAACGTATTTCTGAAGCATGCACTAGTGGGCCTCATTTATTGAACTAGATATGAAAAATGTATTCATATATCACATAAAGGAATTTCTACACAAGAAATGTGTAAATGAAGAAATCTTGAAAAACATTTACATTTTTTTTTTACTAGAGCACCTAATTTGTACAAATTAGCATAAAAGGAGACTCATTAATGTGAACCCCAATTCATCAGCTTTAGGTCATATAATTGACATGACTTACTGGAATTTTTCAGTTTGGATTAAGCTGTCAAGTTTAAAAGTCAACTGTGTAGGATTTAAGGAAATCTATTAGCAGAAATGGAATATAGTATCATTTTCACAGAAATCATTTTTTTGTTTTCAACTACATGCAAATTTTACCATTTTGTAGGCATCACTAATCAGCACACCTGCAGTTTTGTGAATGAGCTTGGTAATCCCTTATGCGAAAATTTCATTTATCAGTATGTTTTTTCACAAACAACTTTGCTGAAGTTTCATATATGAGACCCATTGGCCTTATAAGTACATAACTAGTACATGGTCTCTGACTGTGTCCCATCTATTGGTGTGTACAAGAAGAAGAGAATGAGAAGAAGAGAATGACTAAAAGAAATAAATTGTTGGTATTAAAATTGAATTTGAAATGAACACTGCCTTACGCTTAATGGAAAAATATATCTATTTATTTACAAGACAACAGTCTTTATTTGGAAGTGTCTGAAGATGGAAGCTGAGGGTATGTATACCGGATTTACAAGCAAATGAATAAGCAATAAGTCAGCAGAAGAGGTGGAGTTGTGTGTTTTCTTGAACTGCTTTGAACTTCATTGTTTTCTTCCATTACAATGAAGCTGGTCTGAAAGATTAAACTGATTCACTCATCACTATTTGAGTCAATCGGGTTCAACCGATATTATACTCATGTCTAATCATCTATCAAATAAAAACAGTTGAAAGTTTACATTTACGTTTGTATTTGACAGAAACTTTTATCCAAAGTGATATACAAGTGAGGCACAATATTAAGTATTTATTATTATATGCTTATTATATATATAAGTATTTATTCAGCAGGGAATGGAAAACTTAAGTTTTGATTTATGTTTTGTTATGGTAAATTCTGTTTTACTGAATATGTTGTGGAATGCCTCAGAGTTTCATTTCTCGTCAAGCTGTCTCACAGTTTCGATTTTTGGTTTCAGACATTGCCCAACTTCAATGGACAGTTTCAGACATTTACAGACACCCCAGTAATGTTCAAGCCACAATATAGTAAGTGAAGTTATATGGTGACTAAAACCCTTATTATTAAAAGGTAAAAGTGATTGGCCATCACAAAGCATCATTTTATATTTAGCTCCCTGTGAGCTTTAGCTTTTATGGAGTGTTTTGGGCATCAACAATAGCAAATTAGTTGTTTTTTGAACAGTCTTGGTAATTTGTATTTATCAACATATGCATGTGAGTACAGACTATACATTTTTAGTTCAGTATAGCATACACAAAGATTTAGCACAGCAGTAACACTGAAGTGACAGTGTGTACGAGTGTGTGTGACACTGGTAGTAGATATATTAAGCGTATTGGGTGTATTCTTGTATAAAAAAATCTAACGTTGCTTCAAGCACATTTTGTGTTAATCATTCTTTCTTCTTCTATTTTTTTTATTTATTTAATTATTCTCAATCAAGATAAATAAAATCAGGGACAAAAAATTGGCGAAACTAACATATTGAAATTAACATATTTTTACTTTTAAAATATAAATATATCTGTTTATTCAGAAGCAAAACAATCTTCATTTGGATGTGTTATAGGCACAGGAGAGATTTCTGAAATTGCACGGACCAAACTGTGAGCAAATAGTCTCATCCTTTAAGCTAATAATACCATGCTTGATGAGGCATTTCATGTAATTTGGGTCAATAGTTTAACACTCTAAAAGTCATGATGGGATATTGACTTTTTATGGAAATAACAAGATATTAAATGCATACACACATACATGCAAAACATACTTACATGCACACGTACATAAATAAACAATTTATTGAATGATAATAAATGAATAGAGACTTTCTGGTGAGCACGGGAAAATGTCAACTATCTTTTTTTATTTGCCCACGTCCCTTTAGCTGGCTTGTTAGAACAAAATCGTATCGACGACGATTCCTTTCTCTCAGGTTTGATCTGACGTCCGTGGGTGAAAATTTCTCGCCCGTTTCGGATCCGGGGATGAAGCAGACACACAGACACAGCATGTAGGTGTATGCTCAAATCCAAGTTTATTGTGACAGACAAGTTTATATACAGTAGCTTGGGTGTGTGTATGTGTCTGTTTTTGCAGTGTGTTTGTGCGTCTGTGTGTGTGTGTGTGTGTGTGAGTGGGCGTGTGTGGGTGTGTATGTGGGTGTGTGTGTGTGGGTGTGTGTGAGTGGGCGTGTGTGTCTAGGTGTGGGGGTCCAGGAAAAGAGAATCAAAGAAAAGTGTCCTCAAACAGCTGTGGGGTAGGAAGGCAGGAGACAAATGGTCTGCTGGGTGTGAAAGGTGTGAATGTCCTTCCGGGGTGTGTGTGAGTACTATGTTAGAATGATCAATTCAATTCAATTTTATTTGTATAGCGCTATAACAACAGAAACTTATGAATCTATAAATTTATATATATATAAACTTATCTATACAAATTTATATCCCAATGAGCAAGCCTGTGGGGACAGCGACAAGGAAAAACTAACTGAGATAACATAAGGAAACCTTGAGAGGAACCAGACTCAAAAGGGAACCCATCCTCATTTGGGCCGCACTGTATAGTGCAATTACAAATAATATATTTTAATAATAGGGTTAAGTTAATGTGTGTGTGCCTGGATATGTGTATGTTATATTAGAGTGTGGATGTTAGAATGTGTGTGTGTGTGTCTGTGTCTGGGTGCGTGTGTATGTTAATGTGTGTATGTCAGGATGCGGGTGAGTGTAAAGGTGTGAAAGTAAAGACACAGAAGACAATAGGACAGACAAGTGGGCTCCTAAAGCTGGTTTGGGTCCAAATTAAAGATAGTGGCTTGAAAAATACTGATAAAAAAATGTAAACTAAGAATTTTACCTAACAGGGCTCCGTATTATTCAATATAGTATATGATAATATTTGCTAGTACATCGTAGCCTATTATTGAGCTGGGCTCTGTTTTTTTAAACCTGTTGGATGGTTTTTAAAATGCATGCGCTAGGGTGGTCAGATTTTTATGGTAGTGTTGTAAGGGCAACGTGCAAAAAAAACAACAAAAAAAACCCCAAACAACAACAACTACAACAACAACAAAAAAAATCAATCAATCTATTTGAATCTCTGAATCTCTTTCTTGCTCGCTCACTCGCTTGATGAGTAGTCGTGTGTGCACGCGCTGGAGCCTAGACATTAAAGGCACTACAAGCGGCGCGCGGATCTTAATGAACTATAATCCTGCAGGCGCAACTGGACCACAGCATTTCACCTTCAACCAGCTGATCATCTGACTGACCTTAGTTAATCACTTAGTATCACTTAGTTAATGCAGGACCTATTTAATCCAACCCTTGTAGAGATTTTAAAGCAAGTGGTTGTCTCGTGATGATTTCAGAGCTCACTGTGTGCACCTGTCTAAATGTAAGGCGTGCAGCTTGTGGAGAATCTCCCTTATTTTCAAAACCCAATGTGGGAAATCTCCCTTATTTTTAAAACCCAATGTGGGAAATCTCCCTTATTTTTAAAACCCAATGTGGGAAATCTCCCTTATTTTTAAAACCCAATGTGGGAAATCTCCCTTATTTCCAAAACCCAATGTGGGAAATCTCCCTTATTTTTAAAACCCAATGTGGGAAATCTCCCTTATTTCCAAAACACAATGTGGGAAATCTCCCTTATTTCCAAAAGCCAATGTGGGAAATCACCCTTATTTCCAAAACCCAATGTGGGAAATCTCCCTTATTTCCAAAAGCCAATGTGGGAAATCCTCCTTATTTCCAGAAGCCAATGTTAAAAGGTGCTCTAAAACGTGTCTTGCTAGTAAACGGGGTGAAAGGAAGACAGCAGGAAATGCGTGTGTTTGGTGTCGAATGAGAATGAGAAGGGTCGTACTGCAGAGCCGCAGAGCCGCAGTTTCAGAGCAGCAGCTTCACAACAGCAGTTTCAGGCCAGTGGAATTGAGCGCAGTAAGACGTCGCGTGAACCTGCTGATGCGGCGCGATTGTGCCATGTACACTGCGTCCGTTTGTGCTGGTCGTGTGTGTCACTATGCAGATTACAATTCAGGAAGAGATATCGTTACCCTAACCATAACCCTGAAACGATTATGTTGATTAGCCCAACAGTTGATAAAGCTAATAAAAACGTGACCTGAAATTGCTGCTGGTGTAAAACTGCGGCTCTGCAGTCAGTTATGTTTGGTTGGAGTAAACTACAAAAAGAACACCGAGGTAGCCTAGTCCGGCCTGTTAGTCCCAAAAAAGGCTAAATGATGACCTCACACATAGATAACCGTAACTAGGGACGTTTTTCCCCTCAGACTGGAGGGGGCGTGTGCCTCACAACTTCTCTGGGTTAGAAGAAAAAGCTTTAGGGGTATTTCAGCAGCCTAAACAAGCAAATGAGGAAACAATAAATCATCAGAAGAGCTGCAGTTGTTTCTATTGAACTAGTTTGTTTCCATCTATTGTTTACTCAGCATAGTTGATCTAAAAGCCAGATCTGATTCATTCATTTGGTGAGTACATACTTTAACTGGTTCAGCTGATATTTTACTTGATATATAGTATGAGTATTTAGTCAGCAGGGAATGAATAGTTTTTTTTTTATTTTGGCATGAAAACTTCGAATGAATTTCTGTTTCTGCATGTGTGGGCGGGTCTCTAAGTTTCATTTCTCATTAGACTGACTGATTTCTGGCCTCAGACGTCAATTCAAATTCACCGAATTCACCAAATTCAAAGGGCCATTTTAGACATTTACAGATGACTGAAAAAGGGTAATTGGATTTTTCTCGTATAACTTTTTTGAAATCGGAGTGCTTATCTCCATGATTGTCCTGTTTGTTCTGAGCCCGTATTCATAGCAAATTTATTTAATCATGTTGCACTGAATAAAGGATTTTTTTTGGCATGCCAAACTGGGACTATTTTCTAATGGATGCTTGGTAAGGTCTCAAATGTGCTATCTTTAAGGGATGTCTGCCTTTATATATCTGTTTTTGAGCTTCTGAATATTTACTAAAGTTTAATGTTCATCTCTCTCTAACTTCATGTAAAATGTGAGTTATGTTCTGCACATAACTTCTGTCAACTCACTGATCATACAGATGCATTATATTTCTTATTCTTCATGACACATTTATACCTAGTGTTGTCTGATCAGCTTGACCTTGTTATTCTTTGTGCAATGGTACAGTGGGACTCTGTAACAGAACACACCAAGGTCAGAGGCGATAACGCTCTACGGCTCTGATATAGACATTCTTCTCAAAGTCCCATTTCCATTTTCCGTCCTTTCCATCTCTTTACTTAAGCTAAACTTCTCCAATGCGTTGTCAGACCCATCTTTTCTGGATTTCCCGTGAAACACGGAACAATTAATTTAAGTTGATCTGTGGCCACTGACAAGTTTTTCATGCTTAAAGCGGAATAAGCAAAAATAAAATAAAATAAAAATAAAATGAAACGGTACAACAATTAATAAAAATCGAACAAAGCTTGAATAGTTTTTGGAAAAGGTCCTTATTTCTCAAAACACTGTCACTGCACTGCATGAAAAAAAGCATGCGCAAAGTTTTTTTTAATTTTTTTATTTTTACAAAAACTTAATAGAGATGTCTTAAAATTAGACTTATTTTGCAAGTTATAAAGTAATTACAATTATTATGAATTACTACACATATTATCTACGTGAGTAAGAGAAATAGTGAAAATGAGGAATGATTTATATTACTTTCGTCTTCATTTACCAGTTGGCTGTCCTAAATTATTATTTTATGATTATTTTAAACATTAAATACAATTATTACCATTTTAAATGTTATTAATAAACATTGCTACTTATTAAATATATTATTATTTATTAATATTGTGATTACTATATACCATTGCTATTATTATTTATGATATCACAATTGTATCACTATGAAGAAACCTCTGGTCATCTACAGCACCCAATTCTGCATTAGAAAGAAATGGTGTTTTTAAATGATGTTTATGAAGAATCATAAAAAGCAGGGGACTGGTAGGTAGACGGGGAAATACAGACACATTACTCAGGCCTACTACTTAGTATGCAGAGACTGCACTTAGTATGCTCTGTTCATCTATATTTAAAACTTTATTTAGATTTTTTTTTTAATCATGTGTTATGATGCCACAGCAATATATATATATATATATATATTACTTGGATTTTCCTGGTGTATTTTACTGTGATTATCTGTTCATACTGAATTTTAGAAAAGATCTTGGAAAATACTGAAGACTTGCTAGTCCCTGTTACTGTTGTTATTACTGTAAGAAATGAAGTAGTAGGATGTTATTTAGGCCACATTCAATGTTCATACAATATTAGAATATGTTGATGATGAATTTGGAGAAGATTTGCAGATGTCCTGATGCTGAAATGTGATTTATTGATGTCATAAATAAGTACCATATCAATAAATTAGGTTTTAAACATGTAATTGAAAATGAAAGTAAAGGCTTTAACCAGTGAAAGTATTCCCCAAATCATATGATAGATAGATATGCTTCTGTATGTATATTTATATGAAAGAAACAATTCTTCCAACCCGCAACACAGGAAATGGTCAAGGATTTAATGTATGGCGTGTTTTTTTTTTTTCAGTTTTTTTTTTTTTTTTTTTTTTTTTTTATCAAAAACTGTCCAAATATCTGAATCTACTTTAGTGTACGGTTATACATCAAATATTAATATGACATTGGTATACAAACATGATTTCCTCATCTCATTTACTCTCTAACTGTCTGTCTCTCTCGCTCTCTCTCTCTCTCTGTGTGTGTGTGTGTGTGTGTGTGTGTGTATGGAATTTACAGGGGCAGAGAGGAAGTTGGAACATTTGCTGCTGAAGAAAGAAAACAAGTGGTGATAATGGCTAAACGCAGGTAATTAAATAAATATTTATAAAAACCTATAAATGGCACTTGTATTACACAATGCCTGATTATATTATAATAATTTAATCCAACTAAGTTGTTTTAATTAACTTAATAAGGCTTAGTTTACCAATTAGGGGCATGCACGGGGAATGAATTTATTTTTTATAGTTTATAAGTAAATATTTTATTTACTTTCTTACAAGGAGCACCTCATACAGCCTACATTTTGTACCTTTTGAACAAGTTAGCTTTTGGTCATTCTATTCTCATGACATAAATTAGAACATTAACGCTTATTTTGATTGTGGTTTGGAAATCCTGTCAGGAGAAACGAAAAACAGGCCAGTTCCGCTTTTTTATTATCAGAATTTTTTTTGTTTCTTTCACTTCTTTGTAAATTAAATAATAAAATAATAAAAACCTGAAAAATTTATTAACAACATATGGTTACATGCCAACATTTTTATGGGGACCCCTGGTGGTTGCAGAACCCTAAGCAGCCTTTTACGTAGTTTATTATTTTGAGCCGGTGTTCAAACCGTTTGTCTTACCTTATCAAACTTCCTACCATTCTACACATTTATAGTTCTCTGTTAAAACTGTATCAAAAGCATTTTATGCTATGTTAGGTACGTTATTACTGTGACCTTAGCAGAACATATCTTCAGCAGAAAAAAGTAAGTAAATAGGTAGCATTTTTTGATAGTGTTAAATTGATTAGTCAGAAAATGACTCCAGCATTAAAATACTGTATGAAGAAGCGCAGATTTATAGTCATGCAAAAGTGAAGTGTGTATATTCAGAATCTCTTAGTAGGGTTTCTCAGTAGTACAATTTGTCAGAACACTGGTTCTGCTTTAGTCAGCCCTGATTCACAAACTTGACTCGAGATCAATAGTCAGCATTGGTGTAAAACCACCAGAACTTCAAAACAACAATAATGTTACAATATATGATTGTAACAAAATTTTATAAATGGAAATAACAACGCTACAGCCACTTTGGTACATGCCATGACATGCTACTCCCACAAACGTTTTTGAAAACCTTTGAATCATTGTTTTGTATATACTCAATTTTACTATTTATACTTTTATCCACATTTTGGTGAATTCACATTCTGAATTAGTATAGGCTATGTAAAATGTACAGATAAAATACATGACAAATTAAAGCCAATATTGTTTCCTTTTTAGAGAATGGCTTCCAGACACAAGTTCTAGAGGCTGTGATTTCGAATATTGTAATGGGAAGCATGTGAATTTAACTGGGCTGAAAGAGGACCACCCTGACAACGGCTACCTGGGGAAGAAAAACATTCCCTGTTATCCTAAATGTCTCTTCAGTGTGTCCAAAGTTTGCCATGTAACTGATGAGAATGGCCTTCAAGGAATCTTCGAAGAGGGAGGATTCAGAAAGGGGCGTGATAACTTCCTGTGGTGGGACCTTTCAGTGACTGCTGATGACTGTATCAGTGCTGAGATCAAGTTCCGCAACTCTAAAGAATTTTCATGGCAAAGCCCGAACCAGATGCCTTTCCTGGAAAAGTTCACCACTTCACCTGCATTCCAGAGTTCATCCCGTTATGGCAACTCCCGCTTCACTTTGAATCTAAGAGAGCTCCTGAATATATACAGCAAGAAGTTCTGTAACAGAACCGCTCCGATTCTGCGTGTGATGGATACCAGAATCTACAAGCAAGAGATTCAATATTCAGTTTTGGTGCATCCACGTTATATGACACATTATAGAAAATACCCTCGACTACCTGTTAATATTAAAAATTATATGTGTGGGTACAGCCAAGGGGAAATGTCCTGGCGCTGCCAGTCTCCTTCAGATAGCTATGAAAACTCCCTGGAGGTAGATAATGAGGCAGGTGAGGTGTATGACAGACCACTGGAAAAGGAAGCTTATTATGTATGGGATCATGTAGCTGTGGCCTTCCACATGAAGCGAGGTTGGGTGCTGCCTGTAAATCACAGCCGGCTATTTGAATGCTTGAGTGTCTGAAATATGGATTCAAAAGCGCCAGAAATATCTGTTGATGAGGCTGAGGCAGAAGTTGAGAATTTGAGACATCTATATATTTGATCAGAGGTGGGGGCGGCACGATGAGTTTTCAATAAGTGCTTTTGGACTGGAGGAACTTTACCTAGTTCTTAGAACTGTTGGAGGAAGTAGCCCCCTTTTTGTGTGTTCGCATCACAGGAACCAAGAACGATTATAGTTCTTAGAATGCTGTTTTGAGGGATTTTTTTAGCTCCTACTTCAGGGTAGTTACTTTTCCAGCACAATAGGAACCATGAGAGACTTGTGTGTATGGTGAATGGTCCAGACATAAGTGAACAGAGATTCTTCGAGTTATGCAGCATTACACTAACAGGATAAAACAGACAGAAACTTACACAAATGTGCTTGCTAAAAAAATCCACGACAATATACACTGGTTAACAGATGAGCGAAGCTGAAACCTGAGATGGAGTGGTTGAGAAACTAAACTGAAACTAAGAAAGAGGCTATAAGAGTTTGATTTAAACAGAAATATGTGTAAATACTCGGACAAATCGAAGACAGCGCAAATACGTGACATGTCTAATTGCCTATGTTTCAAATTTTATAGTCAATATGAAAAATGTGTCTTTGTATTGAACAGCCGGACAAAGAAAGAACAAAGCACAACTCACAGTGTGTGCAATTCCTCTGAAAGACACAGCACAAGAGGGGGGAATATGTGACATGTTGGTTGAAATCACTAAAATCCCTGAAAAAAATAATCACTAGTGGATTTTCTAATTGCCATATAAGCCAAGTCTATACAAAAACTCTTCATATTGAACAGCCAAATCCAGCTCGACTACAAAAATTTTGAGTCAGGTACAGACTTAAATCCATGAAAAATGTCAGCACTGTTATAATTTTATAATGTTTAGTAATTTTTCTTGCCATAGATGACATGAGAGAGGAACATCCGCTCTCCTAATAATGTCCATTAGATGGTTGTGAAACATCATGAAGCCTGCTGTTAAAACTGTACCTTTCATTACACTGAATATGTAAAACCTTCATAAATGCTTTCATATATTCATAACCTGTATATCAGCTATCATTTCATTTGTTACTTTGCTCATTGTTTTTGATAACATGGCATTTTTTGCATTTTTAAAAGTACATTTGTTCTGTTCTGTTGCTCTGTTTGTTTTTTGCCCATTGACCCAAAACTGCAATAAAACTAATGAAAGGAATCTTTTATTTTCATCTCCATTCTGAAAATTTAGATTACAGTGTGATCTGTATAATTAAGTTGATAATGTGGTGCGTGCGTGCATGTCGGGTGGACAAGCAGTAAAAGTGGTGGTCAGGGGTGGAAAATACTTGAGTAAATGTACCTCATTACTATTCATAATTATCCTTTACTTTAGAAGGTGTTATTCAAATGGTATACTTTATTCACATTTTTTAGATAAATAACATACTCTTTACTTGATATGTAAGGACTGGTTATTAAAAATATAGACAATATGTCATAAATGTAAAACAATGGAGAGGAATTGTTACTTGAGTCTTCTTCATCATGTTAATAGATGCCTTCCATCACATTTCATGACTGCAAGGATGGATACAGATCAGATACAGATGGCAATCTGGTGAAAAAAAACTTTAATCCTATGCCCTAAATGCCAGCACAGAGCAAGAGGTGTAGAGTGTGATGGACCACTGCTGATCATGCATAAACTCATGTGGCAACGTCATTAGCACTACAAAGACAAAAGTCATGTTCATGCCTGTGCTTGGCAAGCCATCAACAATCGGTACGATTGCCAAAGCTAGTGACACTTTCACGCCGTTGACGCCGCCTTAAAGACAGGGATTGCTTAAAGAGTGGGAATCACATAGTCTAAAGATCTATCATGCAGATGCAGTGGTTCTCACAACCTTCCTTTAGGCTTGTAGGACCGGACCATCTACAAGCAGGTCGTCTACTTCTGCATGAGAGAATTCTGCATATTCTGAACAATTCATTCAAATGCCCCTGCAGAAAGCCCAGGCACCTGCTGAAACAGCTGCTGCATGGTTAATTACACCTGAGCACATTTAGAATGCAGAAGGTGTGAAAGGCACGAATGCCACCCTCAAAGACTGCCACCCACAAACTGGGGCATCACAGCAGCAGAGCAGAAGCGAACCATGTACAAGGCCTGACCTTCAGTCACCACTAATACACTACCACCTAACCACTTAATGCCCCCACACCCCTACATGTGAAAGAACCCGGATTGACCTCTTCAGCCACCTACAAAGAAGTCTTGGTCATCTTTGACTCATGAATGATGAACAAAAACATCTGTGTCATAATAAAAAATATTTTTCCCCCTTCAAATGGTAGACATATTGTTTAATCCAAATAGTAAGGAACTGTAATATCTAAAGATTATGGCTCAAACCTTAGTAGCCAATGGAGACCTTGCTTGCTAAATTTGTGCATATAAACTCAAAAGCAGCAGAATTTTTTGGATTTACATTTGCTTGTTACAATTAATGTTTACACTGAATATTTTTGACATGAATCTAATCTCATAATAGTCTTCCTAATTCGGCAGGGAATATAAAGAGATTTTAGCTGCACTTATTTTAGCTAAATAATTTCCCCTCGAGTGTGTGAGTAGTGTGTCCACTACTCAGATGAAAAATTTGTCTGCGTGTACATGCCACATACAGTTAAACAAAAAGCAATAGAGTGTGTCCACGTAAATGTCAACTCTGAATACACTCTGAATAATGACAGAACCTCACACCATATCCATTTGTAGCTCACGGTATGTTTATACTAGGACTGTTAAGCAATGTCACTCACTGTATCTTCTTAAACCCAGATATATACCATAAGAGTTTTGGTAGAAACGGCACAGTGTCACTGAAACTGAGCAGTTGAAGATTGGAAAAAGAGCACTTTCCAGTTTCAGTGAGCCTGTGCCCACTGTAGATTCTTGTTCTTGGCTAACGCGATGTTGTTGTCTGCTGTTGTAGCCCATCTGCCTCAGGGTTTGACATGCTTTTATGCTCACCACGGTTGTAAAGAGCGTAAATAATTATTTGATTTACTGTGACCTTCCTGTCAGCTCGAACCAGCTGTTACCAGCAGCAGAACTGCCATTTGATGGATGTTTTACACTATTATAGTACACTACATTATTATACAAACTGAGTATGTTTTACAAATGCCTCATGATTTCCAAACAAACAAAATGGGATTTTTAAATGCCCCACTATCTGCAAATATACACACCATGCTTTACAAATACAACACACCCCTCTCAATCAAACACAATGTGATTTGCAAATACAAAACATGGCTATCAAAAATATGCCATGGGCAGCGTCCACAAATGTAAAGCAAGAATGTAAATAAAAAAAGCAACACTTTGCATGGTTATACAGACTTTTTTCCGATAAGTACACAGCAACATATGTCATTTGTAGAACACATGGTATTTGGCACTGTTATACTGCTTGTGCATTCTGGCTACAGACTACAGCCCAAAATACATTGTGTGTCAAAATACAAAATACTGGAGTTTCAAAATACATAGAATTTTTTTAAAAGCACATTGTGTTTGTTTGAGAGGTGTGTGTAGTAAAGCATGGTGTACATATTTGTGAATAATGTTTTTTTTTTTTGCAAATCAAGGGGCATAAATACCATGTGATTATGGCATACCTTCAACCAAGCAAGTTATGAATTATTCCTCTGCATTTAACGCAGTGGACAGCTCTATGCTGCAGCAGTTGCCTTGCTCCAGATGGGATGTCCACTCTGAAGACACTGAAGTACTGTTCATTCACTCCCCCCACCACACATCCAGGGAATCAAACCAGCGACCTTTCAGTCCCAAACCCGCTTCTCTAGCCTTTAGGCTATGACTGCCCCCACAAGTACAGTTTGCAACGGCAAAACCTGCTAAAGTAGCTCCAACTCAACGTTCCTCTCTTTAGTACTCTTTAGTAAAGGCGAAAGATTTATATGTGAATGAAGAGAAACCTGAGCTAAGCAAACAGTGCATTGAGAAACGCTTTGTGGACAACAACCCCTTGAAGTATGTGGAATCAAATTAAAACACTGATGGACTATAAGACCAACACTCTGTGCACCACCAACGACTCAGACCATGCCAATGTCCTGAACCAGTTCTTTGCCTGATTTGGCCCTAACGATGGAGGAGCTGCTCCCTACAGCATTCTACCAGTAGGTGAGCTGTCACTGGTCCTACAGCACAATCAGGTGAGATCCACCCTTCAGAAGGTGAATGCTAGCAAAGCTGCTGGTCCAGATGGAGTGACTGAAAGGGTACTAAAGGCACGTGCAGACCAGCTGGCAAGCATGTTCAATGACATATTTAATTTTCCATTACAACAGGCAGCTTTCCCAACATGCCTCAAATCTTTAACCTTCATCCCGGTGCCAAGGAAGTCTGTGGTGTAGTGCCTGAACGACTACTGGCAAGTTGCTCCAACACTAATAATCATGAAATGCTTCAAGAGCCTGGTGATTTCACACATCAGATCCATCATTCCGTCAAATCTGGACAAACACCAGTTTGCCTACCAAGCAAACCGCTTAATGGATGATGCCATCACGATTGCACCATACACAGCTCTATCCCACTTTGAGCAACCAAACACTTATCCTTGGGTACAGCTTATTCATAGCATTCAGTTCTGCATTTAACACTATCATCCCTCACAAACTGATAAACAAACTGAGTAACCTAGGCCTGGGCACTTCTCTCTGCTCCTGGGTGCTGGACTTCCTTACTAACAGACCACAGAGTGTAGGGATATGGAAAGCATGGTCTCATCCACGCTAATCCTAAACACGGGTTCACCACTGGGATGTGTATTGAGCCCAATGCTCTTCACCCTACTGATTTACGATTACACCCCCATGCACCCATCAGACACGATTGTGAAATTTGCTGATGATACTAATCTCAGAGGATGATGAGTCAGCCTACATGACTGAGGTGGCATGCCTTGCTGAGTGGTGCATTAATAACAATCTGGTTCTAAACATCAACAAGACAAAGGAGATCATTGTAGACTTCAAGAGGACAAAAGATAAAGAACACCTCCCCCTTCACATCCATGCAATGTGTGGGGAGCTTTAAGTTCCTGGTGTCTATATAACAAAGGATTTCACATGGTCTCCTAACACCTCCTCCCTGGTGAGAAAAACCCAACAACAACTGTACTTTCTCAAGAAGTTAAGACAGGCCCATTTACCTCAGAAACTATGCACATTGCCACCTTTCATACTGTTTAATATACTTACACTAAGGAAACTGTAACGTTCATAGAGTGCCACTTTGTATATAGCATCTCAACACATGCTATATTCTCCATTACCTGCACTTTATTCCCCCATTACCTTTCGTACTGTACTTTTGTTTTATTGATACCTTAAGAGGGGCATTATTTTACATTGTTTTTATTGCTGCTGTACATGGGAGATGTCACCAGAATTTCCCAGACCTTCTCTAATTATGCCCTTTCCCATGAATGTACTCTGGAATAACAATGAACAAATATTATACAACCCTCACTACAAAAAAGTGGTTCTTGAAGGTGACGGAATGAATATTGTACTGTATAGGTGCTTGGCCACCAGCTTCAGACATAGACTGAAATAGATTCTACAAGTCTCTTCTACTGTACTAAAGGGCTGAACACCAAATAATAATGTTGGTAGTCTAACACATTGCTTCAAATCTCCCAAATGTGTTCAATCTAGAGACTGAGAATGCTCCCACAGCCAAGAAGCAACAATAAGAGCATTACATGGAGTGTTTCGTAGAGCAAATGTGTTTGTAATGATAACAGTGTGTATGTAATGATAAGCTTACATGTTCACACCCATTTACAACTAATCAATGGTTTTTGACATCTGAAATTTACCATCTGTTATATAGACCATCTTCTCATTTATATAGGAACAATATATCAACATATTTGTCTTTATTTAAATATTTTTTTGCTTGTCTGTTACATATCATTCCAGTTGATATAAGTGCTCTGTTTCTTCAGTTTGCATTTTCTTTTAATCCCCTGATATTTTTCAGGCTTGGAAAGTGCTTGTGTTCAAACAACAGATGAGACATAAAGTGTGTAAGCATAAAAGAGCAGGGAAAAACACAAACATTACAAACATTCTCATAAAGTGACAGCATGTTGGCAATCTGTAATTCTGACTCCAGTTTGATCACACACACCCATTAAACTTGAACTACTTTTGTGTCCACAGCTGTGCTCTGGATCACTGTATCCACGTGAAAGCAGGCGTGCCACCCCCATATAAGGTCACATGGCTCACACTGATGATGTAATCAAAGAAGAGGTTTCCTTCTCTCTTCACAAGCACAGAAAGTGAAGGAACAACAGACAGAGAGAGAGAGAGAGAGAGAGAGAGAGAGAGAGAGAGAGAGAAAACAAGAGGGAATGTGACAAAAACAGAAAAGAGAGAAAGGTAGTATACTCAGTCTGGATTTTGAAATGTCTCTTGTGTTGTGTGTGCATTTATGGTAAAGAGTGAGACAACAGGACTCAAAGACAGTCTGAGAAGAGAGAGAGAGAGAGAGAGTGAGAAAGAGAAAGAGAAAGAGGAAGAGAAAGGTAAAGTGAGAGAGTGTAAGCTGCCAAGAGCAGTGAACAAGCACAAAGCCAGTAAAAGGAATTTCTCTTCATCATGGGCAAGTCAGGTAATAGAACTGGATTTCTGCTTAAAATGTTTAATTTCAGATGCCTATGTCATTGTTTTCTTATCTTTAATAACAGAAATTTGTCGACAGATTTTGTTTGATTTCCAAAGTCGACAGGCATTTGCAATTTTTTCTATCCACTGGCGCGCGTGTGTGTGTGTGTGTGTGTGTGTGTGTGTGTGTGTGTGTGTGTGTGTGTGTGTGTGTGTGTGTGTGTGT
>JAQQZR010041094.1:0-19134 GCA_030068235.1 Notoglanidium macrostoma
TAATAATAATAATAATAATAATAATAATAATAATAATAATAATAATAATAATAATAATAATAATAATAATGTAATATACAAATACTTTAAAATCCAGTATATTACAGAAACAGGCTACACAAACTTAAAATTTTGAGTAGGTTTTGAATTTAAATGTCAGATGTAGTATTTCTCTTAAAGCAGAGCAATTTTCCAGCGATTACAAATTTGTATTTAATAATGAACAGCATATTGTGCTTTGTACCTTGTTATGGTTACATTTAATGTTATGGAACATCTGCAAATCTTGAGTGTTCAGAACAGAGGAGTTTCTGGTTTCTTTGTAACATTACAAGCAGCATTATTTTGTCTCATTAAATTTAAGAGAAAAGAAAAGAGGAATGGCTGTATAGCGCTGCTACATTGGAAGTGATAACAGTAATTACAACCTGTGTCAGGTAAATTACTGTATTTTACAAAGTGCTTTACTTTTTACATAAATGTTAAATAAATGTTGTATAGAAAATGGAATAATTCATTAATTCAATGAATTAATGACTACATGTTTTCCTTTACTACTCTGTTTCTTATTAGATTATGTGATGCATGCCCTGTACCTGCTCAGTGAAATGAGTTGGTATAGGACCAGTAATGTATTAGAACAAGTGTTTAAACCTAATTATTTATGTTACACTCATAAATCCCATAAAAACTCATAAAACCCATAAAATGAAATCAGACATTGATTCCCCCCAATGGACCCAAAGGTACAATAGCAACTTACCCAACAATGTACACATCATCTGAAGTCCATAAATCATTCCTGAATCCCCACTTGTAACTTCCAGATAATGCACATACAAATACACACATACCTTCCACACTAGATCAACAAGTTATGTGAAGCAAGGAAATTAATGAGCTTGGTAAGAAAATGAAACCATAAACAATACATTTTCTGTTATAACAAATGCTGCATCAGCTTAATTTTGTGACTTTGACACAAAATATTCTTCTTTATTAAGAGTTAAAAGCATGTGTCTGTCTAGTTTATTAGCAGAGAGTTGAAATTTGGAGGAAACAATCAACCTTATGTTGTTATTTTGTTATGTGACCTTCTGAGGACATTTTGCCATTTGGTGAAAAACTCAGCTGCCTATGTATCTGCCTTCAGGCAAATTATCTTATGCAAACCACTTTGTCCTTTTTGTCCTACTTTACATGAACTCTGATTAAACCCAATGACAGTGACTTACACACAGACCGAGCTGAGTGAAAAAGTTTGCACACCCTCAGGACATGACATTGTGTGATTGATTACACAGACATTCTTTTATTACATTAAAATGTCTTTAGAATCTGATCAGCCATATAATTAAATGATGAACTTTATAATGGAGCACAATTTTCTTTTTTAACTCAGAGCACAGGGGATGCAGACAGACTGATTAACTGCATGGAAGGTCAGTGTGGACATTTCTGTTACATCATCTACAAAACCACAAGTTTTTCAAAATAAAATGATATTCACAAATGAATAAAATCAGAGCATACTCACCACAGTCATGAAAAGATTATAGGAGTCTGTCAGTAGCTTTAGAGGACAGGTTACCTGTAGCTCAGACCATAGGTCACATAGATCCAAAATGTTCAAGAGGTCCAACATGGTATGAGGTGAATAGTGGAAAACAAGCAGAGAGACATGTTGAGAAGGTATTTATAACAAATCCTGCGTCACGCTCCCTGTGTGACTTTGACGAAGGTCTCTGCATGATGCACTCACTAGAGGATATCCAGGTGTTATACTCTGCCCTTGGCAGTTTGGAAGGGGTGAAATAGAACACGGATGCAAACACTCTGCAATGTTTATCTCAAAGAATAAGTTGAGTGCAATGTGTGTATAACAATGAATAAGGCAATTTATTCACAGTGGGCTTTATAATTTGTAATGTTTCTCATACTCTGTTTGTCCAAGACAGCCATGATGTCATGTCAGTACAGACAAGGCAACAATCCTTAAGCATATCCAGAACACACACACATGTTGTTGATGAAGGTTGTTCATTGGAAAACACTGAAAATATTGTTAAGATGTCCTTATGTATCATTATACAATGATTTAAATTATAATGATTTTATAAATGAAATATCATATGTCATAAGAGGTAGGTGAAGGTGACTTGGAAGTTTTATTAATTAGATTTGAAAGCAAATACAAGGTTAAACACACATTGTCCAAAAAAAGAGCAAAGGCTGAAAACATAAGGGTCAAAGCAAATGAGACTGATTTCCAGGCATCAATACCAAAATCCAAAACAAGGAGCAGAGCAAGATCATAATCAGAATAGCACTACACAAAACTCAAGGCTTTGCATGTTCAGATAGGTAGACACTTAGTCATACTTCAAGTTTATGTGGAAATGAAGTCCCTATATACTGTATGGTATTGATTGTGTTCAACTGTGTGTGATTATACACCCTGTGATTGTGAATGGATGTTTATAGATGTCAAGTGTAGGCTGGGGTGGCCATATTTGTATGTTGTAGTGTGTTCTGGGAAACAGAGTTTCCAGCTGATTCTAAAATGACCTTGAGTTATTTCTATTCCTTCATTTTATAGAAGGTAAATAATCTGTAATCTTTTAAAAAAAAAAATGTAACTCGTCACAGGTGGAATCACCCATGCTCATCAGAACCAGAGCAAAGCCCAGGCAATTGACCGGCACAATGGAAAGATCAGCATTTGCTCCTGGCAGTGGGAATACTGATCTAGATTCCTATCATGCCCCAGGCCTCCCTGATTGAATAGGAATGTACAGAATCTCAGTGAGTATTAAAGGGTATACACATCAGGCCTTGGTGTACTCTGGAAGTAATCAAATCACAGTGCAAAGAACCCTGATTCAAATTGCAGCATTGGAAAATACACAAGTGGTGAAGGTGAGGTATGTGCCCATGACTATTCAAGAATATCCACTGGGGCCCATCACTATTAAATTCAGGGGATAAAAGCATAGGAAAGAGTTGGCAATTAGTCCTCATCTCACCCATCCACTAATTCTGGGAACTAATTGGTTGGGTTTCAGGCA
The DNA here is from genome assembly GCA_030068235.1 of Notoglanidium macrostoma. Lineage (NCBI taxonomy): Eukaryota > Metazoa > Chordata > Actinopteri > Siluriformes > Auchenoglanididae > Notoglanidium > Notoglanidium macrostoma. Next base: position 3,069 of record JAQQZR010041094.1, read on the forward strand.
TTAATAAAGCACAATGTATAGGGATGGGTCCTGCCATAGTGAAAGTCAGAGGGATGCCAGTTCATGCCAGGGATGCCATAGATTAAATCACTGAACCAACTCATGGCTGGACATTCATAGCAATGTTCGCAGGTGGTGCACAATATGTCACAAAATCAGTTGGTGAATCCACCGTCAATCCCAGAAGCACCATTGTGTCCATTAATCAAGGTCCCCTTCAAAAGAGTTGGTATGGACCTTGTCGGGTCATTAGATCTGACCGCACAAGGGCATTGGTCCTAGTGCATCGCAGTACCTGGAAGCCAGTTTCCTGTGGAGAACACCTCTCACTGTCCCCGAGTGCGCAAGTTTCAGGATACAATTTTCTGATGTGTTTTTGCCTCTACAATTCACATTAACCCCACAGAGCACCACATTGAGACTCCTCCATGTGTGGATATATGCACTCACCTATAGTGGTTACCTTAACACAAGAAAAATCTAGTTCAGGTAGAACTCAAGGCCATACTCAACATGGGGGAAATCAAGAAGTCTCACAGTGATAGGAGCATCTCAGTGGTCTTGGTGCTCAAGACTGACAGGTCCACAAGTCCATTTCTGTGTGGACTTTAGAAAAATTTACTTGGTGTCTAAATTTAACACACATACGATGCCTCTCATTCATGAACTACTCGATCAGTTAGGCACAAACTCAGCTTTTTCTGGTTACTCGCTTCTCCTTCAAGCACACAAGATTCATGCATAAGTAAACCACTGATAATTAGACACAGGTGAGAATTATCCTGTTTACTCCTCCACTGGTTCAACCTGCCTCTTTTCATTCCATGGCTGACGCTCGACCATACCCCACCACCACAATAGTTTACAGTTGTAGAAGAAAAAGTATTTATAATTGAACTACGTAAAGTCACCCACATGAGGATGGATTCTCCTTTCAGTCTAGTTCCCTTAAAGGTTTCTTCGTAATGTTGTCTGAGGGAGTTTTTCCTCACCACTGTCACCTCAGGTTTGCTCATTAGGGATAAATTGTTAAATGTTAAATTAATAGTATGTCCGGATTTCTTTAAAGCTGCTTTGTGACAATGTCCATTGTGAAAGTGTTATACTAATTAAATTTTATTTATGAATTGCTTTTAACAATGAACATTGTCACAAAGCAGCATTACACCACTTTAAATTTATACATGCTCAGGAACATGAGCAAAATATGAAGGATTTTCTGAATCCATGGGATTTTGATGAATACCAAATTACTTCTCTAATGCTTATATAAATTATTTATTCAGAGGCCCTTGAGATCCATCACCTCTCAAACTACATGCTACCTGTCACAGTTTCTTTCTGGATGCAGTTTTTGGATTCAGATACTGAATCGCCCCAGTCCATAGCAAATCTTACTGAACACTTCACTCATTTTTTTGCATTGCAATTTGCACACACTGGCACCTTTGTCTCTCAAAAACTATCTATCTATCAATATCTCAAAAACTCTCAAAAACATGACAAGCAAGTATTTGTAAGAAACACTGCATCACATTAATTTTGTGCTTTTGACAAACTGTGAAATTGTAAAAACCCTAATGTGAGAAGTATAAAAATATTTTGTTGTCTAAGCTGTGGCCATTTGTAGTTCTTATAGGAAACATGAGTGTTAGGCTTACATCTTTCAGTATTGTATTAGAAGGGAGCTGAAATTAGAAGGTAAACCATGAATAATGTTGTATTTTGTTTCTGTGACCTTCAGAAACCTTTTTCCATTTGGTGATAATCTCTACTTATTTGTTTTTCTCCAGGAATCTTGGTTTATGCAAACCACCCCATCCCTTTTACATAAATTCTTCTTAATAAGCTTTCCTTTATTACACTGACATCGCTGTTAAAATTCAGCCAGATAATTTAAAAGTGAACTATAGCAGAAGCCTTTCAAAAGTATTCGACCCCCTTAAAACGCATCAGATTTTATATTATATTAAATATTTATTTTATATAGCTTGTTCCGGCAGCATGGTGGTGCAGTGGCTAGCACTGTTGCCTCACAGCAAGAAGGTCCTGGGTTCGATCCCCGGGTCACCCAGGGTGCCTTTCTGTGTGGAATTTGCATGTTCTCCCTGTGCATGCGTGATTTTCCTCCGGGTGCTCCGGTTTTCTCCCACAGTCCAAAGACATGCAGATTAGGTCAACTGGCTACTCTAAATTGCTCATAGATGTGAATGCCAGCGTGTGTGGTTGTTTGTCTGTGTTGGCCCAAAGATTCTGGGATTGGCTCCAGCTTCCCCGCGATAAAGCGGTATAGATAAGGGATGGATGGTAGTAGTATTTTTATTGCAAACCAATATTTCATTAAAGTACATTTTCAATGTCTAAATTCATATCTGTTTAGATCTTCAAAAATGGAAAAATCCTACTTGTGTGAATATTCAATTTCTTCAGATTAGTACTTGGTAGAACCACATTTTGGGTCAATAACAGCTTTAAGTTTGTTTGGGTAAATTCATACCAGTTTTGCACACTGTTTGGGATTTTTGCCCATTCTTACTGGCAGATTTACCCCAGTTTCTTGAGATTGGTTGGATGATGCTTGTGGATTTTTAATTTTCAGAGAGTGCCACAGATTCTTGATTGGATTGAGACTTGGCCATTGTAGAACATTTGCTTTTTTATTGTTCAACTGCTCCTGTGTTGGTTTGGCCTTGTGTTTGGGATCACACAAGTATCTTTTCTCAAAAGCTTTTTAGTTTTTTAGTAGACTGAAGCAGATACCCTGTCCAGGCTAAGGAATTGCATCCTTCAGCATGATGCTGCCACTCCCATACTCCATTGTTAGGATGGTGCTTTACGAATGGACATTTCAATGCTCAATTTCCATACACTCCTTTTTGTCTTCATTTTCCTTTATATTCAGAGATGAATGGACTAAAGGCTATTAAAGGCTAGGTGGGGTGGAGCATGTGCATGCCCTGCTTAGCTTTTGTGAAGTTATTATTACACCTAGTGGTCAAAAACAGGAACTGCAACATTTGCTAATAGACATCCATATAGGCAGAAACCTTTTTGCCCCATATATCAGGGGTTGACACAATAGTTAATAACAAGGTTTCAAGACTGGGGATAGTATAAAGATACTCTGTGGCCCCTAATATCTTGTTTTATACCAAAGCTTCTGAAAACAATTGGGATACATTTCTGCACAATGACAAAATGTCAGTGTAGGTAGTGTATCTATAATGTGTCTAACTATTTCTATTGTAAGATATGTTGTAAAGATTGAGAGGGAAAGAGGGCTTATGAAGTGAATAAGGTCCATCAGAAATAAATGATATGACGAAAAGTATATGGACACCTGAGAATCATTCAGTATGTGGGCCTTTGAACAGGATGCCTTTTTCTCTTCACTGTAACAAACTAACAAACCTGATCTAGCATGACAATGCTCCTGTGCAAAAAGCAAGCTCCATGAACACATGGTTTGTTAAGTTTGGGATGGAATGAACTCAAGTGTCCTTCAGACAGACCTGATCCAAACTCAACTGAACACCTTTGAGATGAACTGAAATGCCAACTTCTCCCCACGCATTCTTGCCTGACATCAGAATCTAACCTCACTAATGCTTTTATGACTGAATGGATTAATTCCCACTGTCTCAAACAAAAATCTAGTGGACAGCCTTCACATAAGAGTTTAACATCAAAGGGAATATAGCCACAAGTGGCAATGATGGGCTTACGCACATCTGGTTCTTTCAGCAGGTTAACACAACACACCAATTAATTGAGTTATTTTTATTAAGCTGAAACAGGTGAAAAGGTCACTCTTTCTGTTGCCAGATGGTGGCACTATACCAGAGTGTCACTCTGGGAATGTGGATATCATCATAACCATCATAACCTATAACTATAGCAAATCTGACTTGTATCTGATGAACTGTATAGGAGTAATATAGCTGAGAGTGGTGAAAAAGCCACTCTTTCTCTTGCCAAATGAGGGTGTTATAGCAGTTACTCTGGTGTTACTCTGGGCATGTGGATATTATCATAACCAATAACCTGTAAAGTCAGAGCCATAAGAAACAATGCCTGGAGAATGTATGATGCATTCCTGTTAATAAGGAGAGACATAAAAATTCATCTTTTTGCCATTTCAACATGCTGCACGATATAAAAAACCTGTTTGCAATTTAAAATCAGCAACACCTTAGAATAGGGGCTCTCCAGGTGCCCTCCAGGACACTGCCTGATTATCACTCTGAGCCAATGGATATGATCATAACAATCACAACGAATAACCTGTGAAGTCTGAGCCATATCAAGCAATCCATGGAGAATTCATGATGCATTCCTTTTTGTTGTGGCAAGACATATAAATTATTTGGGTTGCCATGTCAAAAATCAAAAATATAAAATCAGCAACTTGAAATCATGTCAAAACTGACATAGAATTGGTTAACAGTCTAGGAAGAGTATACGTGAGATGGGTCAAAAAAATCATTCACTACAAAATAGCGACTGAAACATGGCCCATAAAGACTACATGTTAACCAGCAGTCACTTCCAAGTCATTTTCTAACTGCTTTGTACTGCTAAATTCCTGATTATATAACCATTACTCAGAGATTACTCAGAGAGAAAGTTAGAAGCAACAGGGTATCTTTCTTATATTTTCTATGGCACAGCACACACACCCTGTGTGTCAGGCTAACAAATCACATGAAAATGTGGAGGAAACAGATTAGTAATTGGCCCTTGGCAACACTGTATGCACATACTCAGATGTCTGTAGCTGAACTGAGTAGACACAGAGAGACATGCCTCTCACTATCGAGTGGTGACCCTCTTCTCTGGAAAATAGCTAAAGTCTGTTAAAAAATAACTATACAGAGGGTTCTCAGGTTACGACGTTTAGACATAAGACATTTCGAGTTTACGCTGCTCACTTCCATAAAAACTTAAAAAAATTGAGACATGAGTGTTTCACTTACACCTTTAGTTTTGTACTTACGGACTACAAAAGCGAACTAATTTGGTTGCGTGCGGCGGAAGAATACGCAGCGGAAGCATACACCAAATTTATGTTCTGGATTATGATTTTACAACTGTGTTAGGATAGGTAAGTGACTTAGGCTAGGGTGTGTTTCGACTTACACCAAAATTCAGGTTACATCACTGTCGTAGGAATGGAAATGTGTCGTAACACGAGGACCCTCTGGATTTGTCTCTAGTCACTTAAAAAAAAAAAGTAGCCAGAGGGGTCTGAAAGGTTGTTAAGGGGTTGTTAAGAGGTTGTCCTATGTTGCTTAATTGCAACAAAGCTGCTAAAGAAGATTACACAAGACTCATGTCAGCATTCAAGCCAGCTCCTGTGCTTAAGCAACACAATCCCACTAAGCCATTCATTGTGGAGGTGGACACATCTGAATCTGGAGTGGGGGCTGTCCTATCTCAGCGCTTCCAGGATAATCCAAAGATACACCCAGTCACATTCTTTTTTAAGAAACTGACCCAAAGCAAATAGAATTATGACACTGGTAACTTGGAGCTATTAGGAGTGGTGTCACTGGCTGGAGAGAGCCATTTACCCATTCCCTATTTTCACCAACCATAGGAACTTAGAGTACCTCAGGACAGCCCACTGGCTGAGCTAATGCCAAGCTTGTTGGGCCTTATTCTTTACCCATTTCCACTTCATGTTGTCCATCAGGCCAGGCTTGAAGAAATCAAAAGCTGACTCTCTCCTGCATTTATCCATACTCCATGCCAGAGCCTATCCTGAATGTATTCTCTCACCAGCCTCCTTGGTAAAAGCCATATCCTGGGAGTTTGATCAGGAAATTGACCAGACCCCGTCTTACCATGTTGTCCCCCTGACTGCACAGTATTCACAGCAATCTAGATAGATAGATAGAGATAGAAAGAACTTTATTAATACCTCGGGAAGGTTCCTCCAGGAAATTCAGTTTCCAGTAGCAGCACACTGACAGACAGTTTAAACATGAATTATATATCAAAAATCTAGAATAGATATAAAAAAGGGAATATATGTAAAATAAAAAATAGCATATATATATATATATATGTCACAGAAAGACAGTCATAGACACAGAGGTAGTATATAGCGGTGGAGAGATTATAAACAGAGTATGATAAAGTTACACAATAGTTTTTGTGCAATAATTTTGGTGCAATCATTTTTTTTATCATTTCTATCATCACGTAAACTATAAATCATAGCATAGTATGGTTTATAGTTTACGTGATGATAGAAATGATAAAAAAAAATGATTGCACCAAAATTATTGCACAAAAACTATTGTACCAAAAAATATATAAATATAAATACTTAATACTTACACCAGATCTAGATAATAATAATATAAGTACCTAAAAAAACTATAATATATATATTATATATATCTGCCAGTTTATGCTTAATCTGTAGATGCACGTTTCAAACCAACATATCTCCTTCTTCCAGAGTAGACTCTCAGACACACTTATCAATATGCTTCTTATTTCCGGTAGCAACCTTCTCAGAATTCTTTATGGCCAGTTGATGTCTGAATCAACTGAACTTTCTTTGAGGTGACACTTCAGCTTTCTAACATACTGTGAATGAGATGTAGACTGAATGCCTCAAACTGGCATTCCAAATACAATGTCAATGGGTAGCCTGCATTGTCTGCCAAACATCAGTTTGTAAGGAGAGAAACTGGTTAACAACTGATTTCGTGTTATATTTTTGAGACTCGACTTTCTGCCTGCATTCATGGAAGAGAAATTCATCATGCTGGCTTCAGTCACTGACAGAAGCAACTGTACTACAGACCGATGACTTTCTGGATAATATTCTCTCCATTTCTAAAACATACCTTACTTTTTAACCAATCAAGAACTGTTACGCATTATTTACATAATTTGGCAGATGCCCTTATCCAGAGCAACTTACATATTTCTCATTTATACAAGTGAGCAGTTGGACATTAAGGGTCTTGCTCACGGGCCCAGCAGAGGTAGCTTGGAAGTGCTGGGATCTGAACTCACGACCTTCCGAGCACTAGTCCAACTAGTTCTCCCTTCCTGTACTCTCACAGTTATATGCACCTCCACACACGTCCACTCACACACACACAGACGCACAAACAGACACGTACAAACACACCCAGGCTACTGTATATAAACTTGTCTTTGTCACAATAAACTTTGGATTGAACATACACCTACACGCTGTGTCTGTGTCTCTGTTCAGTCCCTAGATCCGAAATGGGCGAGATACTTTCACACATGGAAGTCAGATCGAACCTGAGAGAACAGAATCATCGCCAATACAATTTTGTTCCAACAGAAAAAAACTATATTGAACATTCAAACAAGAAGCATGTGTGACCACCCTTGCCAGTTTCAGTCAAAACAGTGAAAATTGTGCTACCTTCAAGTGCTAACAGGATTATGGTAAATATGAGTTGGTGACTTGGAAGTTGCACATGAATGCCCCCTCAAACACTAATTTCAAGCATGGGAAGGCAGCATTAATTCTTTGTCTTCTATCTTGGGAGCTACCTTTTAAGAGGGATAGGTTCTGTTAGCTAAAATTGTGCACTAACAAAGCCAACTTTTTTCTGTTAGCTTTGGTTAGGCTTACGTAATGTTACATAACGCTAGCATTGCTGAAAGCTAATGTATAGTCTCCAACTAGGGTGCATTGATATGGGAAGTGATTCCCGTGTTCTGTCCCAGCAAACTGTGTCTGAATAACCCTTTAATTTGATACACTTTAATTTTTATTATTTATAAACAGGATTGGAAAGGTTACTTACAAATGTATTGTGGTAGAGTTACTAATTATTTGCTTAAAAATTAAGTCAGCAACATTACCCAAAATTTAAGTAATGTAACTGATTACGTTCCATTACTTTTGGATTATCTCAGTACCAATATGTGGATGATGACAGCATTTTCCTTGCACTACACTGTGATGTTGTTCCCCTTTTCTGATTTAAAGGCAAAATAATGGCAAAATGTCCACACAATGAACAAATTTATATTATATGAAAATTATAATTATATATTCGATTATCTAAAAAAAAATTCAAAAAATATTTATTTGCAGCACTTTAATCAGTGCTATTCCAAGACTTTTTCTTAACTAGGCTTAATTAAATAGCAGTTCACTAATTACAACATTATCAGATAATCGGTCACAGCATGAGAATATTATCAAGTGCTCATGTGGACCAAGTAAATGTTGATTCTCATTCAGAATAAGCATTATATATGAATGGTACTGAATAAACACTCAGACTAACTCAAGGTGATAGTGTGAAGCCCACATCGTTTACTGTTTGCACTTTTAATCACTTACCACACTTTTTGCTGCTGTGTGTCTGTATTTCAAGCCATGATTTGTTCACATTCTAAACAGACAAATTCCAAATTAAGGTAAAATAAATATCAGCTGCCTATTATGGCCAGTTAATTTTGCTTCACCTGAGATGAATCATTTTCAGTATGTTTAATCGACTGTAAAGATTTGCTTTAGTTTTCAATGCCTGAGATTAGTGAATTGACTCTTTTTGGGACTGACATGTGAACTGAAAACAGGGTCAAAAAACAGGTTAGTTTAACTTTTAATGTTTTTAAGCTAATTGATTAAAAAAGCTATGCTATTTGTTAAAAAAAAACATAACAAAGCTGGACAATTCAAGCAGGAACACTAACCTTTGGAGTCTAGGATTGTGTTGGTGACGTAGTTCCTGTTCCTAGTTTCCTGTCTTCTTTTTCTGTTGTTGCATGGCAGGCAGGACACATTAACAGCATTTTGCTGTCTTTCACCGACGGTTGATGGAATTACAGCTCAGTCATATACGTTCGTATATTCCTGTGGATTTTAAAAACTGTATGACTTGTCTTTGCATGGCTGGGTCATGCCTTAAAATCGTTCCTATTTAAAATGTGGTCATGCCAGACTCAGCTAAATTAATATGTAGATGTATCCTTTCCCAGGTGTATTGCCTGCAGTGTAAGAGAACATACTTGACTGTTTCCACAACCCTGCATTCTATGCACTTCCTGTTGTGTTTCCCTAATAGCATTAAACTGCTTCCAAGTCCACAGTGTCCCAAACTCAGTCTAGTTAATTTAACCCCCACATCCCTATTCCCAAAGTTCTTTTTTCTTGACACCCCTAACATCTGGCTGAATTTTGTAAATGTGCCTTCGTTTCCTCTCTTCCTCCCATGTTCTTTGCCATGTTTTACCCACCCATTCTGCCACACCACTTCTCCCTTCCATTCTGTTCAAGGGCACATTCACATCAACACACTCTTTATTGAATGCTGCTTTTGCTGCCGTATCTGCACACTCATTTCCTATTATTCCTATGTGGGAACCCATACAAACCCGACTTTACATCCATGTTTACTTATCCTATATAGAACCATAAAGATTTCTCCTATCACAATGGATTAGGTGCTTGTGCATCCCCCTACCACATCCTGAAGAGCAGCAGCCGAATGCACTACTACCCTACTCATTCCGGTCTCTTAAATCCATTCCAATGCAAATAATAATGCCACCACTTCTGCTGTAAACACTGAAATAGAGTCATTCAATCACTTGCTCTGGTATGTTTGTAGTGAGGGGATGCACATGCCAAATCCAACTCTGGCTCATATAGGGTCTCTGGAACCATCTGTATAAATCTGTAAGTAGGAGCCCCAATGTTGCTGTAAGTGCCTTTCCACCAATCCTTAAAAGTTTATTCCATCAGTTATTCTCTCCATGATGCTTAAGTCTACCTTAGCCCCTGGAAAAAGCCTGGGTGGCACTGCTGTTCAGCAAATGGGAGCTTCCACCAACATCCTATTGATTCCCATTTCCCTTTCATGTTTTTCAATTGTGTTAATACATCTAATTTCTCTTTTAACTCTATTAACCCCACTAAATTCCCAGTGTTCCTGTAGGATAACCTTAGTAGGAAAAACTGGGTCATATCCTCTCAATTTATAATTCATCATGATTTTAATTGTTCAAATAAACTTTGTAGGTTTGTTTTTCAGGAGCATCTTTCTAAGAAGCACATAAGCAACAAAGTAAAATGTTATATTTAAAAAAAAAAACATGCCACTGGCCCTCCCTTCTATAGAAAGTTAACATTAGCAATTCCCCAAATGCAATTAAATGAGAGATACAAATAAAAACCACACACAGTCTGGAGCTGTAGATTACAATCTATGGACAGATTAAACACTCTCAAAGAAGCTTACAATCTACACAAAGCTTAAATGCTCCCAATTGGCCTCTTATGCCCGGTTCTCCTAGTCTTTTAACCTTTGGATGCTGAGGAGCAAATTAAACACAGGTGTGATAAATTACTCCCTGCAAAGGATATTGCGGAGGGCAGTACCTGGGAAGAGTAGGAGAGAAAAACAAATGAAACACACACAACACAGCCATAACAACAGGTCATGTAACAAATGACATGTGGGAGGTGATAAAACAAGCTGCAGTTAGTCAAGAATGCAGTACTGGGTCCTTACCAGGACCAGAAAATTTGATTACATTTACATTTATGTCATTTGTCAGACACCCTTATCTAGAGCGACTTACATATATCTTATTTATACAACTGAGCAGTTGAGAGTTAAGGGCCTTGCTCAAGGGCCCATCAGTGATAGCTTGGCAGTGCTGGGAATTAAACTCACGACCTTCCAATCACTAGACCAACATCTTAACCACTGAGCTACCACTGCCCCCATATTATCACTGATCTACGTATATTTAATCATTCAATACACAAATGTCAAACAAACAGGTCACATAATCTGACAACATAACTGCTGTGCATCCAAGTTCATTCAGAAGGAAATGTGTTATGGTCTGTTTGAGAGGTGGAGTATTTGCTATTCCTGTACCATATAATATGAAGTGGGATTAGATATGCTTTCACTTCAACACTGCTCATAACACATCACAAAATGTTTTAACATGAACAGAGTTCAAGTCACTTAGAAATAATTGGAAAGATGCTTATTTTGAAGTCAGTGTGCTGTTAATACATTACATTCATGGCTATAATTATCAAACATCCTTTTGTATTTACAAATATTGTAACAAATTCAGTCACTTTAAAGGGAACAAAAAATTATTAAAAAAAACAAATGTAGAGGCTAAATGAAACCGATGGATTTATTTATTTATTTATTTGTTTGTTTATTTTTATTAATTAATTAAAAAAAATATTTAACTGATATTAGCAAATGTGCAATTTTTTTTAATTAACCAATGTACAGATATCATGATCCGCTCTTCACAGCACTCACAGCGTGCTTTGAGGACTTGGCTCCGCACGCTGTGCTTTTCACATCTCCATCGCGCTCAAAGCGGAAGCGCCCACTTCCACATTCCGACGAGAACAACAAGGACTTCAGTTCCCATGGACACACAATCCCAATCCAGATTGCAGCAATTGGAAACAGGTGTAACCAATTAAGGACAATTATGCTGTGTTCAAAAGGACTCTCAGTTTCTCTGTGTCCTCGCAAAGCATTAGTATAGCCTCTGAGTGTTATTGCCGAGCCTTTCTTCCCGTGGTTAATTCTATGGAGTATGGACTCTCTGTTTTCTGTTTTTTTTTGTATTCTGCCTTTTTACCTAGTCTGTAATGCTCTGTTTGCTGATAACTTGACCCCTGTCTGTATTTTGGATTACTCTTTCTGCCTGCTGTTATTGTACCTCTGCCATTGTGTGTTTAATAAACACGTTTATTTTATGGACATTTTCTACCTGCACTTGTGTCCGACCAAACCCCGGCATCATGACAACAGAGTGAAGATCACTATTATCACTATTTCCAGGCTGTGTGATAACATGTGAAGTGTGCATTAAATACAATGTGTTTTGAAATGTTTTCACAAATTCTGGTTAGCAACTTTTAAAGAATGAAATAAATATTACAATAATAGTAATAAATAATACTTTATTTTAAGTATAGTTTTAGAAAAAAAATTATTACATTTTAATGTGTATTACATGAATCAACTTCAGTACAATTTTAAGTACACTGTTCAAAGCTATGTCTAGCATCTCTAAATTATATCTCAAATATATTTGAAGTGTATTTCTAGAAATAAGGGATATTGTGATTACATTTTTTGTATGCACCATCTACTTTTACTATTTTCAGAATCAGAAAAATTTTATTGATCCCCAGAGGAAAATTATTTTGTTGCAGTTGCTCAACGAACAGTTAAAGGGAAAAAAAGGAAAAGCAGTAAATCAGTAAAGTAGTAATGTAAAGCAGAAAAAAAAGCTAGTAGTAACTAAGTTGAAAACTATTACAATAGATAATAAAACTAAACCGGTAACTGTAGTAAGTTACTCAGTGTGCAGCAGTGTAGGTAAAATTAATAAAAACTATACAGGTGAGTCTTTCATGAAATTGGTGATGGTTTAAATGCAATATACGTCACGCAGTAGGCAAAGCCTATAATTATTCTCAAATGTGCAAAACGTTAAAGCATATGCAGATTGTGCAAAAGACTGGGACTGCACAAAGTATATTATCCACCTTATCTTACTATGTGTAAGTGGTATGTATATAAGAGATACAGAAACTGTACAACATATATTTACTCTTCAGCAGAAGGGGGAGGATTTGTATTGCAACAGTTGTATGTTAGAGACAAATTGTATATTACAAATATATTATACGGTATATATACAATGTATAAGGGTTATGCATACAGATGATAGGAACAGAAGCTGTACATCATATATTTCACTGTTCAGCAAAAAGGGGATGAGTTGTTTAGCTAGACAGCCGAAGGGGGGGGGGGGTCTTTAGTAAAGATGTCTAAAGAGGTAGGCCTTTAATCATCATTTGAACACATCCAGTGACTCAACTGTTTGGACATCTAGGGGAAGTTCATTCCAAAGATTCAGAGATCAAATGTTGTTCGGAGGCAGACCTGCTAGGAGTGAGTTACAGTGAGTTAGTCTAATCTTGAGATGAGAAGGGACTGAACAAGTACCTGAGTGGCCTGTGTGGAAAGAAATAGACGAATCCTTCTGATGTTGAAGAGGAGAAATCAACATGAGTGAGAAAGATTAGTAATATGAGGGGAAAAGGACAGGAGATTGTCCATAGTTACCCAAGGTTACATGTAGTGACTGAAGGAGAGATTGTAGAGATGTCCAGGGAGATCACAAGATCCTGATGTGGGGATGAATCAGCTGGGATGAATAGCAGTTCAGTTTTGCTGGAGTTGAGTTTCAGCTGATGAGTTGCCATCCATGAGGAGATATCTGCCAGACATGCAGAAATCTGGGCAGAAACATGAGTGACTGAGGGAGGAAAGGAGAGGATTAGTTAATCGTCATCTGCATAGCAGTGGTATGAGATGAGAGGTATGAGACTATGCTGAAGATCATTTATGAGTCTGTGGTTGCCAGCCATATAGGTTATGAGGATATTACCTCACCAAGATGGTGCTGGCTACCACAGACTCATAAATGATCTTCAGCATAGTGTTACAGAAGTCTCCACAGGACAAAGAGACTATTCTGGGCCTTCTTGGAAAGGTCAGCAAAGTTTATAATGTAGTCCAGTTTATTGTCCAGGTGGACACCTAGGTATCTGTATTACTTCACTGTTTCCACACTTGTTCCTTGGATGGCAAGGGGAGTAGCAGGAGTACCAGATATCCTAAAATATATTGGAAATGTATTTACGTATAGTATTTTTTAATAAGGGGAATCCATCATTACAGTCTCTCAGATGCATTGGACTGGAAACATCAGAACTATGCCAGATGAAGGCCTGTCAAAAGCAGTCTTTAATGGTAATCTATGTGAAGGTCAGAGAAAACAAGGTTGTACACTGCTCCACAAAGATTTGCTCAAGTGACATATGAAAAACACAGCCATGAATGACTAAACTTAGGAAAGTAATGCTAAGGACTGAAAAAGATGCAGCACTGCGAAGAAGTCAATCACTTCTATCAAAGAGAAGAGGCAGAAAGAATAGGAAACGGCTCTTGTTCAGACATTATATCCCAGACCAGTCAATGCATACTGTGTCTTCCACAATTATTGACACCCCTTGTAAATATTAATAAAAAAGGTAAGAAAAAATCCACCTTTTTAATCCCTCATCAAGAAAAAATATTTTCAACAAAAACACATGTTCCACAATTATTGGCACCCCTGCATTAAATATTTTGTACAACCTCCCTTTGACAATAACACAGCACTGAGTCTTCTCCTATAGCATTTTTATAAGGATGGAGAAGAGAAGGGCATCTGAGACTATTCCTCTTTACAGAATCTCTCCGGATCATCCAGGGTCCTAGGCCCTCTCTTGTGCACTCTTGTCTTCAGCTCACCCCACAGGTTTCCAATGGGGTTAAGATCAGGGGACTGAGATGGCCATGGCAGAAGCTTGATTCTGTGGTCAGTTAATCATTTTTATGTTGATTTGGACATATGATTTGGATCATTGTCCTGATTCAAGATTCAATGACAACCCAGTTTCAATTTCCTGTAGGGGGAGCCAGAGTTTGATTTAAAATGTACTGGTATTTCATGGAGTCCATGATTCTGTGTACCCTAACAAGGTGTCCAGGGCCTTTGGAGGAAAAACAGCCCCACAACATACCTGAACCTCCACCATATTTTACAGTTGGGATAAGAAGGTAAATCCTTCTTTTTGTACCAAACCCACCTCGAGTGTTTATTTCCAAAAAGCTAAATTTTTGTTTCATCAGACCACAGAACATTGTTTCAGTTAGTTGTAGTAGCGTTTAACAAACTTCAGGTGCTTATGCTTGTTTTTAACAGATCAATAAATAACTTTTTTTCCTGTCATTTCTGGCATACCTTTTGGGCTGGAGGTGGTTTCTGAGGGTTGTTTTGGACATTTGGTAACCCCTATATTTCACTTTTTTATAATTCACCAACAGTGATCATTGGGGATTTTTTTTTGCCTCTCTTACCCTCCTCCTCACTGTATGTGGGGGTAAAACAAACTTGGGTCCTTGTTATGTTCCTAAAGTTTTGTCCAGGTGTCCAGATTCCACGACTTCCCCTTGTGTGTGTTCACGAATCTGGACACAGAAGTAAAATACAGCAGGTAGACATGCTGTCTCTCCCCAGGTACACATGTTGCACTCCCCAGGTAGACATGCTGTCTAACCCCAGGTAGACATGCTGTCTCTCCCAAGGTAGACATGTTGCAATCCCCAGGTAGACATGTTGCACTCCCCAGGTACACAAGCAGTCTCTCCCCAGGTAGACATGCTGTCTCTCCCAAGGTACACATGTTGCTCTCCCCAGGTAGACATGTTGCACTCCCAGGTAGACATGCTGTCTCTCCCCAGGTAGACATGTTGCACTCCCCAGGTAGACATGTTGCAGTCCCCAGGTAGACATGCTGTCTCTCAGCAGGTAGACATGTTGCTCTCCCCAGGTAGACATGTTGCACTCCCCACATAGACATGTTGCACTCCCCAGGTAGACATGCTGTCTCTCCCAAGGTAGACATGTTGCACTCCACAGTTAGACATGCTGTCTCTCCCCAAGTAGACATGTTGCTCTCCCCAGGTAGACATGTTGCTCTCCCCAGGTAGACATGCTGTCTCTCCCCAGGAAGACATGATGCACTCCCCAGGTAGACATGCTGTCTCTCCCCAGGTAGACATGTTGAACTCCCCAGGTAGACATGCTGTCTCTCCCCAGGTAGACATGATGCACTCCCCAGGGTGACATGTTGCACTCCCCAGGGTGACATGTTGCACTCCATAGAGTGACATGATGCACACCCCAGGGTGACACATTGCACTCCATAGGGTGACACGTTGCACTCAATAGGGTGACATGTTGCACTCCCTAGGTTGACAAGTTGCACTCCATAGTGTGACATGTTGCACTGTTTAGACTGACATGTTGAACTCCCCAGGGTGACATGTTGCACTTCATAGGGTGACATGTTGCATTCCCCAGGGTGACATGTTGCACTCCAAAGGGCGACATGTTGAACTACATAGGGTGACATGTTGCACTCCCCAGGGTGACATGT